>OVBA01000097.1:0-103817 GCA_900406435.1 Lepidium aucheri | reverse complement strand
AATTCTTTCATCATCTGCTTCATCTTCTTCTTTTGGCTTGTTACTCATCTTAGACCTTCAGTTCTAACAGGTATAAACTAGCTTAAGTTTGTCTTCGTTGGTACAGTAGCAGTCAACGAATAACAAATGTCATTAGTGTTAGGTCCAATCACTACCGGTCCTTTGAATTTAAATCACTTCATTTTCAATATGAAAATAATTATTTTCTTTTTTCAAACTTAGAATTCAAAGAAGTTTTAGTTATATTTCTAGTCTTGTCCATGTAATTATATATATATATACATATATATATATGTCCAAACCATTCATATAGAATGGATCTAATAGTAAGGGTCTGATTGATATCAATATTTAGAAATAAAATAAGTAGTTAAAAGAAAGTTGTTTGGAAACAACCATTTGAAAAAATAACGGTTGACGATTGACAACAGAGATTTTTAAATGAATGTAGTTTGAAAATTAATGTTGATGATAATACTATAACAGTTGAATAATGGTTTGAGAAAAAAAATTAGTATGTAAAATTTGATTTAAATTAATTATTTCAAATAACATATAGTATAACATTTTTCATATAAAGATATTTAGATAGATTATATACAATCACTATTTTCTTAAAAATATTTTTACATTAACAAATAAACTATTTTTTTAAAATGTAAGTGAATGATTCTTTTTCTTGAACCATAATGCATATGAATCATATACTCTTTTAAAAAAATTTCTTATATGTAAAATATAAAAATAATTGATTGTTTGTATAACAAACAATGATCGTTTCCTGCAAAAGATCGTTTCAAACAAAATCAACCGGTAACAAAATAAACATATCGTTTACATACTACTTTTAATATATAACAAAATCAAATCTGTTATGTTCGTTTGTACGTAGACGAATAAGTGGAGTTTGACCTAATAAATTGATACGACCCAATCAATAATCATGGAATGCTTCAAATAGTTTAAAGAGATCGAGTGAGTATTCGAGAAGGCATATTTGTTAGTACTAAAGACATAACACATACCTAATCACATGATGAAATGAGAGCACGAGTCACATCACTATCAACTCATAATTTTGTACTTCACATTAACTACAAAATATAAAGTATTATTCAAAGACACTAAGTAGTAATTGTAGCATCAAGATTACAATTATATATATAAACAAATTGGATAAAAACGTATCGAGTTTGGCGTACCTACAAGATCAATGCTCTTTTAACACTTGCATGTTCTTTTGTTAGACTATATTTTAACATATCTATCAAAAAATGTGTTGGTATGTAATTAAGGCTAGATGATCTGGATTCTGGACCCATTGATAAAAGATTCACAGCTCATGTGATTTCATAAAAGAGCTAAAGTGTACTTATTCCTTATCAAGCAGAAACTTATTTATGGGAGTTTTAATTTTCTTTTATCAATAATTAGATCGATAAGATTCGATCTATAGTCAAAATTAGGTACAGGCATAAAAACTGGATTCGAAAAACCAAACCGAAACCGACCCGAAAAGGTAGTTCAGGTCCGGGTCCGAGTCTTAGCATTTTATCCTATATATTGGGTACATTTGTAAAATACCTGTAGATATCGGATCGGACCCAATTTTTATCCGTAACCGTTCGGGTATCTTAGAACTTTTTTTTTCACTTTTATCGAGGAAGAATCGAACTTTGATGTTGAAAATTTGTATAATGACTAGTATTACTTGAACACCTGTCTTCGGTGAAACTCGTCTTCGGTTCATGAGAGTTTTAACTAATAAACCAGTAAGAAAGGTCCACGTGTCTTAAAGATAGCATAATGACCTCACGTGACACTCACATGGCCCATTTCTCTTACATTCGCTTTCTAGTTCCTACCTCTTGCCGGGTCGTCCCCGTCACTACCAAAACCAATGCCTTGGAAAGTTTGTGTGTTTAATTACTCTTTCTCTAATTTATTTTTTATTTGATCTTTATATGATTGTAGATTTTGGGGTAATAAAAATCATATAGGAGTTAGTACTTTATTGGACTTAGCGTTCAATTGTGAATTCGCAATTTCCACAGTAAAGAGTCATTTTCCACGACCTTTATTCCCTTTTTTACATTTACTATATATATTCTATTCGTTTATTTATAGTTAGATAATTTTTTTTAAAAAAATTGTTCCATTTTAGTTTATATTTTAAAATTTCTATGCAAAATCTATTGTGTTTTTAGTGTTTTTGACTCTTTGAATTATGCAGATTGAATTGTAATTGACTAAATTATTTTAAAATTGAGAATAAAACATATTTTATTTTAAAAAACTGAACTAATCAATATTTTTTTTAATATGCGTGAAAATTCTATAACATCAATTAAAACTAAATAGAGGGAATATATTATATACTTTTTGTTTTCTCTTACTTTTGTACAAAAGCTTTATTTGCTAAACATTTACTCGTTTATTTAACATTTGGAATCAAATATCGGTGGCCCAAATGTAGAATGAGCCACTTAATTCAAGGCCATAGTGTTGGGTATTCACATGAACTAAACCACAATATTGTGTTTGTGGAAAGCATGAAGTCACAACTTAAACTATGTTATTGGGCTTATGTTATGTTCTTTTACATCATTGAGTATATTTTCTTCAACAGGGCCTCAATCGAAAATTTCAATAGATTTTGACTCCTGGATACTAAAATTAAAAGAACAAAGATAACCAGAGTTTTCTAACATGTGTACTGAAAAATTTCATGGCTTTAAAATCTTAACTTTAATTCTTTTGTTTTATTTTGCAGGATTTCAATGAACAAATTTTAGAGAAAAACATGATTAAGAGAATAAAAATCGAGAGAAAACAGAGAGTTAAAATCGTTGAGAGAAAAAAGAGTAATAATCGTTGGTATTGTGATAATAGTCCTCGGATGCGTATTAAATAGATCTCATTTAATATTTTTCCTACTATGATTAGAAAAAAAATCAAAATAGATATTGATTAAAAATATCTATTATATGATATAATCTAAATATAAAGTAAAATTAAAATTTGTTTTTATCTATTATATTGACTTGACGTGCACGTTCTAAGAGAATTACAAATAAATAAAATTACAAACAAAATAATAGTCATATAATAAAATAGGTAAATAATACAAACTAATAAGATTATTGGTTTGTTTAATATTAATAAAAAGAATTATTACAAATGAATAGTATTATAAAAAGACCATTATCTATAAATAATACTTATACCTACCTTTTTATATAGTAGATTTTTGGAAAAGAAAGAAAATGTAACTTACCATGTTCAATGGACAATCCGTCTGTATATATACTCTGGACATATTTTGAACGCCAATTTCATAACTTTTTTTATTAACACAACTACACCAGAAAGACAACAAAAATCATATAAAAACTTGTAAAAAGGTTGTTATAAGAACTTATAAAAGTAGAGTATTTACCTTATAGTACCCATACATGCTAAGTATGCCTAACGCACTTTCAACGCTCATTAACAACTCGCCTTCCTGTAGTTTATTGGAGCAACCCAACTTCGCAGTTGGTAATATCTTTGGTGGATTTTGAATTTGCAAGAGTGCTATATCTAAAATTGTTTATAGCAAAAACAACTCGGTCATACATGTTCGACTATTTTGCAATTTCACTACATACTATCAAATGTAAACTTTTTAATCAATTGTAATAAAAATATCATAAATCAATTGTATAAACTTAATTAAACAACTGAGCTTACCTCAGATGATTTACAAATATTGGCTAAATCAACAGCCACAGCCACGTGAGCGCATGTTAAAATTAACTCATCAAAATCTAGTATAATACTAAATCCTATGGTATCTTCTGTTGTTCCAAAATCAGTTGTTTTAGAATATGTACTTGTAAAAGAAAACAAACAAAAAAATATTACAAATCTGTCTAAAGGTCTATTTTGAAGATTTTAAGATTAAAAACTGTGAAAAAGAGAAAGAAAAAACCTTTGAAAACTGTAATGTAAACCAATAATGGGTATATTTGTATAACCACTAAGAAAAGACAATGTAGAAGAAATAGATGATGTCTATGTTTTGCACAAGATATTTTTAGTGAAATAATTATACAGCTATTTATATTTACTATAAAATCTCTTTTGTAAGCTATGACATTGTGACAGAAGTACTGATCAATAACTTTGATTATCAACTTTAACAAATAATACTGATAAAAGTTGTTTATGCGACTAGATATATTTATTTTGATATAAATGACGATATATACATGTATGTGATATAAGAATCTAAAATACTGTATATCAAAATAATTATAATTCATATTTTGTAATATGTTAACCAAGCATATCCTGGTTTAACCTCTAGTCTATATATATATATATATATATATATATATATATAATAAAAATAGCTAATCGCTAAGTTGTCCACATGGAATTGCTAAACATCTTCTAAACTTCACTAAAATCATATCATGTCACCACTATTTAAATATAAAATAATTCATCAAAAAGAAAAAAAAAACATTAAAAACGATTGCAACTCTTTTAATAAAACAATATTAACTATCCGAATAAATTCTAAAAGCATTTTCAATTGTGAGAAATTCATTAAGTCTCATCAATATAATATTAGTATGTTTTTTGTCTGAGTCTGTAAATTAAGAGAATGTTATAGTAGTTAACAAATTAAGATATGGTAATGAATAGTTTTGACAAAAAAAAATGGTAATGAATATAAAGAAATGTTATGCATTGAGAAGGAGTACATTAAAGAGATTAAGTTTACGAATTGATTCCACTCGTTTTTTACCATTTAATCAGAAACACTAAATATAAAAATAAATAATAATATTTACAAAAGAGTTGTTGTGCACAACAGAAATATTCTTAGTACTACTTACTATCTACACGAAATCATGTGATCATCAATATCTCAAAGGTTGACTTTTCGTTGATTTTCAAATCATCTTCCAAGTACAATTAGAAAGATACATATAAATCAATGCTCAGGCTTTTGTGGTTGAAACGTTTTCTTAGCTGGAGACGCCATAGAAGGGCTAGCTGTAGTGGTGACTCGTTCGCAGCGAGGACACATGGTGAGGCTCGAGGCTGAGTTCACCATAGTTGGTCCAACCTTCATGGCTCTAAGCTCTTCTACTTCTCTATGTAGCCTATGGTTTTGCTCTGTTAATGAACCAAACCACCTTTTTAAATACTCACATTCCATCTCGGTTTGCTTCAATTTGCTCCTAAACCAAAACCGGTACAATAGAGTTATTTGTCAACATATTTTTTTGTCAACGGCAATATCAATATGGGTCATAAAGGCCAACCCATTAGTCAAATTTCTACATAAAACTCGTAGGTGATGAGATTCGATCTCTAGTACATGTGCGTCTGTCTTTAGTGGACTTACCACCAGTCACTAGACTAAAAGTTATTTGCAGTTATTTGTCAACATTTTACAATTTTGTTTTTGTTAATAGATCCAAAAAAAGATCAAATGCATGTCGACGACGCAATATATAAAAATAGAAAATAATGATGGAAAAATAAAAACGCATGAACTGCCCAATGAATTATGAGTCAAAGAGCATTGATGAAAAAGTAAGTACATGAGGCAGATGAATTTAAACATATTTAGTGAATTTATGAAATTAATATAATCAAAATGTTTAAAAAATTAAAGAGAGACTATAAAATAAGTAAATATAATTCCATTAAAAAAAGTTGTGGTTATGATTATAGTTATATTTTGGAAAACCGTCATAATAGTAAAACAACCAATGTTGAAACATTTCTTATTTATTGCACCAATACCTTTCTCATTCCTTCACAATTATTGTTCTATTTATTTTAATATTTTTTTCTCTCTAAATCATGAGTTATAATCTTTTGGATTTTTTTTAATAAAAAGAGACACATACTTACCAAAGATATATATATATATATATAAAATAAAGATTATTATACACATGAACAAAATAGTGTCATGCAGAAATAAAACTTTCTGACTTTGACACGTATACGTGAATGCATAGGTTTAATAAGGATACAAATTATTATTTTAACAAAAAATTATGTTTTTTCCATGATAAAAATTGAACAAATAAAATTTGTTACATATCAAGGACGTGTGGTTCAGTGGTAGAAACCATTTTAGCATTTTTTAAACATCAGAATTTGATTTCTCTTGAATATAAGAGAAAGAAAAAAAGTTAGCTATCAATCAGATATTTATCGATCTCATTAATAATAAAAAAGGTGAATGAGGTTAAAATAAAAAAAAACCTTGTTACATAAATTTTGAAAGAAGGTATTAGTGGATAACACTATTGGCGGCTTAGAAATGATGTTGTCACTTGTGAAAATAACCATGCAACAACATATATATGTACGTGATGTTGATATATATAACTACTTCAACATTTATTTATTATTATATGATATAGTTTTTATTTTATTTTTAGGTTTATTAAAGGTGTCTTTAATTGAATGGCTGTTAATTTATTTCTGTAATTTAAGTATGACTTAATAAATTGACTCTTGGAAAATTTAAGAAAGGCATAGAAGAAAAAAAAACATTATAAAATATAAATATAATTAACGAAAAAGACAAGATTAACTTTATAATTATTTAAGGGTACGACTTATTTGTTAACGGGGTGGGTCGAATCCGATTCAGATTTCTGTTTCTACTTTAATTTTTTTTTATTCCGTCAACGATTTAACGTTTATTTTTTTAGTGTTATTTATACTCAGATATTTATTTCTTCACCAATTAATGATCATTGGTCACTAAATTAAAAATAAAATAAAATAAAAGTGTACCTTGCTCTACGGTTTTGAAACCAAACTTCAATTTGTCTTGGCCTTAGCATCAAATGCTTTGCAAGTGCTTCCTTTTGTTTCTACACATTTTTACCAAACTATTCTTTTTGTTCCAAATTCTAATAAAAAATATTAATGATATATAAAAACAGAAGTTAATAATATTAATTACAGGATTAAGTGTATGGTTGTGTCTGAAACTATCTTCAAGAAGACGAGATTGTTCTCTGGTTAAACGGAGTTTCTTTCGCGGAGGAGCTGAACCATTATTATGACTGATTTCTTCATCGTCTCCTCCGTCTTCAGACGACGGCAATTGATTCATATCTAGCTTTAACTGTTCTCTTCCTCCTCCACTTCCTTCATCTGTAACACATAGTAATTGTATCGAATATATTAACAACGAAAAAACAGAAATTAATTAATGATAAAAGAAAATAAGAAAAGCTTTTTTTGTTACGGAAGGATATATATAATCAAATCATCAACCAAAAGAAAATTTTATTAGAGACAAAACCTTAATATAGATATATATATATATATATATACTTGTGAATGATGCGTATAGAATCACTTATATTATGATAATATATAAATATTTGTAGCTTTTAATTACCAGAGGGAGGAGAAGAAGAGAAGCCAGGAACAGAGATAGTAAGATCCAAGTTTGATAAATTTTCCGGTAAAATCGCCATTTATTATTTATTTTAGGGTTCTTAAGAAATAGTAGAGAGAAGAAAGAAGAAGAAGAAGAAAAGGTAAAGTTTTAAAAGAGAGACAAATTTACTTGAAGCGTGGAGATGCCTTTATATTTATACATACACTTACATAATATATATATATACAACGCACGCATGCGTAATCCATATATATATATATTTGTACGTACGTATACCATTCTCATTTGTACGTAAATAGTAGTTTTTTTTGTCAATAATTAGATCGATAAATCCTTAGTCATAGCTAAAAGCCTACTTTAAATTTATTTTTTAATCTATCATAATGCAGGAAGTACGAATTGAATTCTGATACTAAATCATTAGATAGATCATCCTAACCACTAGACTGAAAACAACTCGGCAATAATAGTTTTATCATAATATAAATAAATAACTTTAGTTTTCTCTGTTTCATAATATAAGTTGTTTTAGAATTTTTTTTATGTTTTAAAATATAAGTTGTTTTCCAATAACTAAAACAAAAAGCAAACTAAAAATAAAAATAAATTTAATTCTTCATATTTTTTCATTTTTAGTTTCTTTTAATCTATTTCTCTTTTCATTATTTAATTAAAAGCTTAGATAAAATGATTACTTTTTTAGAGAATACAAAAAACAAAACAAAATTTAATATGCGTTCATTCAAGCAAAACAACTTATATTATGAAACCAAGGAAGTATTACTTCTATTTTCTTATACTTAGTGTTTTAAAATTTTTACACAAATTAAGAAAACATTAATTTTTTTATTCTATCACAATTTCCAAAACAATCTAACCAATTGCATATCAATTTCTAGAATTTAAAGAGTCAAAACACTAAAAATACATTAAATTTTGCATAAAAATTTGAAAACATCAAATAAAACAAAACAATTTTTTTTCTAAAACATCAACTAAACCTAGAAAAAGGAATAATAATCTAGAAAATTTAAAGATGGAATTAAAAGCTAAAATTGGAGACATAAAGACAAGAGAAGGGAAGCTGTTGACTGTTGTCCGGTGGTCAAAGGAAGAAGAGAAGAGTCGTTAGATAAGTGACACGTGTCACACAGTTAATCAATGGTGGATTTAATGCTTGACTTGACTCCTTGTGGGAGACTAACCAGCAGGTTTTCTGTTTTTGCTTATTAATTTTTAATTAATACATTTAGCATTTATTATTTTTTTGTAATTGTTATTTGAAAAATAAAATAAAATCTTTGATCGATTCTCTGAGTCGGTCCAAATTTTGAGTTTGTGAAAATGATTGAGACTCTGAACTCTTCTTATTCTATACGCTTCTTCACATTCTATAATTATGTCTTTTTCATTTATTTAATTTATTTTACTTTACATATTTGTTGATGATGTTTTTTTCTTATAAATGGGAGATTGAAATATTATATTGAGTAGTGAAAATTATTGAGATCGAAACGCTTATACTCTTATTTAATAATCACAATTAGTACATTAATTTGGGTTTGTTACGGTTCAAAGACGAGGCATTAACACAACATAGAATATACTTTTTCCGTTCTTAAAAGATTTATGTTTTAAGATTATTATACATATTAAAAAAAAAATTGAAATGTCATTCTTATCCTTATTTATTGCAAAAAAACTACAAAGAAGAATATGAATTATTAATGAAAACAAAAAATTAAATAAATATAATATTAAAAATATAAAACCAAATATGCATTGAAAATATAAAATATCAATCTTTTTGAAACAATTTTTTTTCTAAAACATCAATAGTTTAGGAATAGAGAGAATACTAAGTAACTCCAAAACCATGTAACTTAATTTCCATTACTATCTATGATTCGAAACTCGATGATTTTAACTTCTCTTTGTTTATTATGTAAATATCTAGACAAAAACTAGTTACAAGTTATTGATGTTTTTGTTGCAACATTTTATAACATTTTTCACTAAGTGTTACCTACATGGTAACATTAGTATGATGCATTATTACTGCTCAATTACAAATAAACTCATACTTATGATACCCCACACATATATTATGTTATATATGCTGATAAAAAACTATATGAAATTAACAATACTACATGTATTAAATAATTGTTGGTTTATAAAGATAATTAAAAAGAAGAAGAAGATAACATTCTTGGCCATTTGCATGAGTCATTATTTGATTTTTTGCATATAATAAACACTATATTAAATCACACACGTTCCTTTAACTGACTGCTTAATTATTTGGTTTGTGTCCACGATTAGATTACTATATCCAAATTTTTGTGATTATGACAATCATCTATTATTTGCTTATTCATATATGTATGTTTAATATTCTAACTAAGTAGTAGTATTAATTAACTAAAAGTTGACAAAATAATTAGTTAGTAATGATTTTCTCTTTTTCTTCTTTGAGAAACACCATGAGTCCTTTTATATTCACCTGTTGGTAGCTCATGAAAATAATATGTTTCATTAACCAATCATATTAACCTGAATAATTACAGCAAGAATTGATATATATTTTCATTTGATATTGAAGAATATTCCAACCAAATTGGTACCTATTACAATAGTTTCTTTTTGTAAAGACTTTTGTTGGTATGTGATGATTTGCATTCATTACGTATCAAATTGTTAAGAGATTTGTGGTCGTATATAAGACCAAATATGTGTAGTCACTTCACCACCATATCCTTTGCACTATTATCATTGTCTACCTCTCTTTACAGGTAAAATATATCTGTCCAGAAAGGATAAAACACACATTCATAAAGTAATGTTCTTAGGGTTTAGTCAAGTATTTGGATCCACAAAATTCGATATACAGTCTAAACTCCTCAAACAATATTATACGGGATCATGCAATTTCTTGTAATCGAATTTCGATTGAATCTTTTTAGAAGTAGACATTTAACCGTTTGATTAAAAACATTCGAAGGAAATATTTTTTAAAAGTAATAAGACAAATATTGATAATTTAGAATGTTATTTAACTAATATAGCAGTAAGTGTAATAGTAACATAGTAAGTAGTGACCAATCTCTAAGGTTTATGGGATCCTTAATTATGGACACGACCTCTTTCATGAAATTGTATAGAGACCAAGACACACACAATTTGATCGGAACGTGCCGATCCAACTCACACTTCGTTTTTTGATATAAACTTTTCTACAAAAGTCATACACCTATTGGTTACAATTCTCACCAATACAAAACGAATGAACACTCAACCAAAACTCACAAGAGTTTTCTTTTCTTTGAACCTCAACTTAATTCTCTCCCCCAATGGTTCTGAAGTGTTGGGCGGCCACGCCAACCCTCGTAGCCTTTTTGTAAGGCGTACAACAAACCCTAAAATCAACCCATATCTCTCTAAAATAGAAACTCACAAAATATGTCAAATTGTGTTTCTCGTCACAGCTCTCTATCGTCGTACACCTTAACCTAGAATTTCCAAATCTCCTAGAAATGGAAATTCTCTTGTCAAGACAACTTTCCATTTCTACTTCACAACAATCTGTTCTTCTTTGTTAACAACTCTCTGCCTTCACTTCACCTTCAACAACAAGTCTTCGTTCCAGCTCTTCCACACATCTTTAATCTCATATTTAATGTCTGATCAATCTTCTGTGATCTGATAATTAAGTTGTCTGATCCATTCAAACACTTTCACTTCATCGATTGCTTCGATGCTCTATTCTTTCCTATGTTAATCGTAGTTTCAATGTAAAAGCATATACTTTAGCCCAGAGTGGCTTAGGATTATTGATAATTAAGAATGTTATTTAATTAATATAGACCAATCTGTGTTTCAAGTTTCAACGGTTGAAAGAAACTAATAGGAATTCATATTTGTGAGATACTAAAGGTTCAATAATTAGTGTCATGGAAGGAGCAAATAATTTGAAGGTAAGGAATGTTGTAGTAGTATAGAATAAAGAGAAGTGTATTATAATAGAAAATGAAAAGAGAATCCCCAATTTGTACAAACAGCTTTTGTAGCTTCCGATGAGCAAATCATTCGTCTTGGGACGTACACAGATTTTTCTTCCGACATCACTATCTTCTTAAGTCAATAAAGTTGTCTGTCTTGTCTCTTAATCATTTTTGCTTCTTACTCTTTGGATCCAAAACCCTTCTCTACGTATTTTCATTTACTTTCGTTACTCATATGGTTTCAATTCTAACAATATTGCACAGTTTTATAGGCTTAAACAAACATATTAATGCAATACAATAACAGAAATAAGGGATTGTTAAAGCCGGCATAGTTATGTGTGAGATAACTTTTGGTCTTGTAGTGTTCAAATTAAACAAGTGTATTGTCTTATCATCATTGTCTTTATCACCCCACCTTCCATGCTAATTTCCTAAAAGAAAAAAATCAATTAATCATCATCATATAAATTTGTATAGTTACATATCGATCGACAACATCCGATGTATTGCTAAAACTCACATCCTTAAATTCTTTCTTTTCTTCCACTCGTATTAGAGAGATCAAACCCGAATGTTTAATGATTTGTAAAGTGACCACAATGACCACTGGAAGCTGCAAAAATTATATCTTTTGACCACCCTAAAATTCTTTTTTTTTACACTTGTATTAGAGAGAACGAATATGCTTCCTAAAGAGTCGTTAGCTGATATGGGATACAAATCCATCTTTCTTCCCTAAATAAAACCGTATGCATGAGAATTTGTAAAGTAACTATATTGAACAATGACAACTAGAAACTGAAGAAAGTATATCTTTTGATACATGATAAAGTCGAGATATTGAACAAGTATGGAGTAGAGTGATGAGAGTTGCTAAGTGTTGAAGACAAAGACAAGAAGACGAATGAATGATTCAGAACACAAGTAGTGTCAATGAGATGTGAAACAAGTTGCAAACACTTCAAGTTTCCAAATGAAAGAGATGGACAAGGAGGAGACAAAGAGGTAAGTGGGTCCTATTCTTTGATGATTGGGTAGGAAACATTTTGTGGGTCACCACTTGTCTCTTGTCCCTTCCCCGTGAATCTTCTCATTGGTCTCTTGTGGGACCTTCACCATTCCTAATTCTTATTACCACTTTCCATTTTACTTCAAAACTCTTCTACATGAAAACTTAGTAAGACATAAAGCAACCACTAAGTTTTCAACTTTTATAGACCCCATTAACTAGTTTACGTCGTATTCAAGTCCAAGTCACGTATCCTTCTTTTTCACATGAATGGGTCTCTTGTTGGACGCACAACTTAAAGCTTAGATGACATTGAACATAATGGATCAATGCTATTATTCACACGTAGGCTTAAGTCTGATTTTGACCCTTAAAGACTGTACTACTACAATATGTCATAGCTACCAAATTACCAAAAGTGCATACCAAGTATGTACATTGGCTTATTCAACCGTGTTTAGTCGCCTAGAAGACAAAGTGGCTGTCTCATGCTAAGCTCAGCTTTCAGCGCTGGAAACTTCTCCAGGTCATGGGAATCTCCTAGAACGTTCTGTGTAAACAGAGGATCAAAGGAAAATGATTAATTCAGAGACATATATCATTCACTGTAATGTAATGGGAGAATGACAGTTTACCAAAGCGGCGATGTGGGCTTCCTGCAACATATTGCCGTCTATTTCTAGCCTAGCTACAGGGAACTCTGGTAAGTGTCCAGACTGTTTCTTCCCAAGCAAATCACCAGGCCCACGTAGAAGAAGGTCTATGTTTGCCAAGTAAAACCCATCTGATGATTTCCCCAACATATTCAATCGTTTTAAGCTATTGGTAGTTGATCCAACTAATAAGCATTTTGATTTTCTGGTTCCACGTCCAACACGTCCTCGGAGTTGATGTAACTGAGCGATTCCAAATCTTTCAGCATTCATCACAACCATCATTGATGCATCTGGAACATCAACACCTATCTCTATAACTTGGGTGGAGAGAAGTATCTGTGTTTCTCCACTTCTGAATTTGTTTAGAGCCTCTTCTTTGTCATCACTCTTCATCCTTCCGTGTAACAGTCCACAGTTGTACTCTGGGAATTTTGTGGATATTACCTCGAGCTCAGCAGATGCAGCACGGAGCTGTGGCAGTTGCTCTGATTGATCGATGACAGGATACACAAGGTATACTCTCCCTCCAGACTTCAGGTCGTTCAGCATCATCTGTCAATGAAAAAATGATAGGCTTATATATAGTTTTAAAAACCAAAGGCAATGAATGATTGTTTGTATGATTTAGATTCACGAAATAAATGCAGTTATTGTCATAAGCATTACTGAGTAGACTTCCTTGATGCCACTCTCATTGCCCTCGAAGATGTGCGTCTCAACCGGTATTCTTCCAAGCGGCATACCAGTAATCTGAAGAAACAACGAGTAGCAGTTATTAAATATTAGTACAGACAATTAACACATGGAACAATTGAGTTTCTACCTGCTGGTAAAAGTGGAAACACTTTACATACTTGGGTCAAGGAAATATCTCCGTATAGAGCTAAGGCAAGTGATCTCGGGATAGGGGTGGCTGACATGGCTAGAACATGAGGAGCCATACTGAGATCAGCTTTAGAAGCATCATCGGAGTCAGATGGGCTGCTTTTTGATGTTATAGATGTATATAACTGCAAAGTCAGGTCTCGAGAAACTTCAGTTTGTGAATTAGATGCTTATGTCGTTAAAGAAGAATGAAAACTAAAGACATATGTTCATTTCAGGTCACTGATCAAATGATCTCCATGGATCATCATAGTTTATTTTTTCATGATAGTTTAACTAGAGTGATTAAAGCAATTTTCTGATAAAATCGATATATTTTTAACAATCTGACCTTGCTGTTAAATTTTCCTCTCTGGATTACACCAAACCGTTGTTGCTCATCAACTACGGCAATACGCAAGGCAGAGTACTCTATCTTTTCAGCTATCAGACTGTGAGTTCCAATTATAAACGATATAGCTCCACTTTGAAGATCCTGTCATCAACTGTCAGCTATTAGGATACAAACTTATTGTGTTGTTTAAAACAAGATAGTAGCTGCACAACTTGCCTGGCGAATCATGCGTGATTGCTTTGCCGGGGTTGAACCTGTGAGCAACCCAATGGTTGGCTTGGATGTTACCCCCTCCATTTTCTCCAGCAGATCACGGCACTGTTCATAATGCTGGATGGCAAGTAATTCTGTGGGGGCCATGAAAGCTGCCTACATAGAGAAAAGAGTTACTCAAATAACAAAGTCAAGTAGATGTAAAGAATTAGTCAATGACGTTTATCAGAGGATTTTTGAGAATTTAACTCCATGTGATGGAATATATATTTGTCAGAGAGATTTTATTAACCTACTTGGTAACCAGATCCTATGACTTCCATGCACGCTAAGAAAGCGACCACTGTTTTGCCACATCCAACATCACCCTGAAATTAAACCAATCTATTTTGTTTTAAAACAACACTTAGAAAAAACTGTTTCCGATAGTCTGGCAAGGCCGGCTAAAAGCTAACAGAGAAAGAACTAAACTATAAACGAGAAAAAAGAAATACCAGCCAGCTCGGCTATCAAAAACTACCTGCAAAAGCCGATTCATTGGAACCGGACGCTTTAGATCCCATATTATTTCTGAGACAGCACTTAGCTGACTTGGAGTAAGGGAATATGGTAGAGCCTTTAGAAAACTCTTGGTGAGAGTGGACCAGTCTTCCATATATACGGCATTAAGCACGGGCTTTTTAAACTTTTCCAGCAATATGTCTTTCTCTATTTTTGTGCCAAGGCTTTGAAGCATTTGGTACAAGCGTGCCAACTGTATGAAAACAAAACTCAACGAACCAATTGCTTTTGACTAACAAATTAAGATCAAGAATGCTGCTTATAGCTACCTGTAGGTAAAAGAATTCGTCGAATATAACCCTTTTGCGAGCTAGATCAGCCTCATCTAAAGTCTTGGGCTCATGAATACCAACATAGGCCTACATTTACAGAAAAGAAGTTAAAAAAACACTGAGAATGAAAAGCAGTTGAAGGCATAAAATCTCATAGTGGATTAAAGAAGTAGTTAGCTAAAGAGTTTGCTTCAACAGAGACGCAAGACTTACATCATGAAGAGATGGTAGACCAAAAACTGTAGTGATTTCCTTAGGAATCGGATCCATATTAGCTGGTAGAACCCGCAGAGCCCTAAGACATAAAAATTGGGTAAGGTGTGATTATCAAGCGGACTAATGACATCGATATGTGTCCCCCTTAGTTTTCGAGGTTCAAGTATTTTGATAATATATGAAGAACATCTCATATACTCATGCTAGTCTTGAAACATAACATGAACTCACTCAGGTTTAAGGTGATGCTATTACTCAATATCTAACAGGTGATGAAATATTTTACCAACCAGTGAAGAAAAAAAAGAAACAAAACCTGGAGATGACATCGCTAAGGAACTTCGGGTTCAATCCTCCTTTTGAAGGGTAAATAGGATATGGTCTCCCCTGGGCTCGAAGAGATGATTCTTCTTCATCTTTAAGTACATCAATATCGTATTCCCTCATTTCAAAATGATTATCTGCACGCAATGCCTTCACCTAGATTTGGAAGAGATTATCAACAGATCCTTTAAACAGCAGAGTTGCCAAAAAACTTGGTCCATGTAAATGTGATTATTTGGTGATCTTTTATCATGCTACAAAAATTCCAAGGTGCAAAAGTTGACCTCAAGTAGAGAACGAAAAGACTTATGTGGCAGAATCATACAAACACGTAAACTACCTAACCAAGACATAATAATACATATGAAGACAACATTAAGGGAGCAAAGGATTCACCTTCCCACTAACGCATACAAGGTCACCAACTCTATGTTTCTCTTGAATAGCATTTAGAAATGGTTGCCAAGTAAAGCGAGTCCCCCTGAAAAATTTCTTCAGATGCAAATAAATTGATTTTCTTGCTTTATCATCATCATTATAACTCAAATTTCCTGAAGTTCTGTCTCTGCCTGAGATTTCACAGCTGACAACAACCTCGAGAAATGAAAATGAAGAGCTAGCTCTAACTCCCCTGCACATCAAACCGGCACAGAGTTAAAATATGAATTTCAAAAAGATCTAGATGCACCGTAACACCATAGGCATAAGCAATACATGAAGATTATCAACAGAGAAAAAGTGATAATAGAGGCGATTTCTTGACAAGATCTTCATTTTGAGTATGCCTGAAATGAACTTTAGAATGATATCAGAAAGAAATACGCACTTGGAAGACAAGATTTTCCCAACAAATATCAAGTACTGTCCATCCTCAATATCAACCTGTGCATTCTGCAAATCTGCATAGGTCCGAGGAAAATGATGCAATAGTTTCTTCATCTGCATTAAAATACAGTTTGAAAACTAGGTTTGTTTCTCTCATCAAAAGGAATATTTTGTTTTTATGTATGAAATGCCTACCGTGTGAAAGCCACAGCTGTCTAGCTGATTACTGTGCCTCTTACTTAACCCAGGTATACAATCTATTGCAGAACCCAGGAAAAGCTGAGCGGCAGAATCATCGGAGGTTGTTTCAACTTCACATGTTGCAGGTTGGCTAATAAATGAAGAACCATCTGACATTTCCTCTCTGAGATTAGAAGAATCAACATTCTGAAGCTCTGGACAAAAGGAAGATAATGTTCTGGAAAGATTGTCTGGATCAAACCACCCTCCATGCATTGGAGTGGGAAGGAAAGTGTTTTCACTTGGTGTTTTAAGAATGCTCCTTGATTCCTCAGAAGATTGGCTCGTGCCATATAATTCCACCGGACGAGAATCACCAAGTATGATTGCAGGAAATCTCTTACACGCCGAAACAAGTTCTTTCTGAATTTGCTCATCAGATTTCTTATCAATAAAATCATCAACATTATCATACTCCATCAAAGCTGCAACCTGCGTAATACAAGGTAAGAAACCACAACTATATGAAATGCAGTGAGAAACATGAATACAAAATTTATATACCAAATCTCACAAGTCTAAATAGTGAACTAACAAAACTGTATTTACCTTAGTTATCAAGTTGGACTGATTCTCAAGCCTAGCAGTCGCATACTTCTCAACTTGTTCCAAAAGATTATCAGAAAATTTATGCTTCGAACGACAGGATATATTCCACACTTTGGAGAAGAAGAAATTACTAAACCTACAGAACCAGCTTTAAAAATTAACAACACCAACCTAATTCCCACAAAACAACAAGAATCAGAGGAAAATGATGATTAGTGTCACAATAAAATACCTCATTCTATTCCAGTTTCCTCTCTGAGTTTCAATTAGAATTACACTACGCAATCTTCTACCAGCAGAACACTGAGAAATTTTCAAAAAAAAAGAGAAAATTTTACATCAGAGATAGGTTCCTCAAGACAACAACATCATCGTAAATAAAGGCGAGTACCATGCGACAAGGTTGCACCATGGATAGAGTCACTACCGCCATTGGAGATCAAAACATGGCTTGGCTGAAACTAAATAGTACACTTACAGACAAAACAAAATCGACCAGAATCAAACAATAATTGATTGATGGATAAAGCAAAGGATTTGAATATGGAAAGGCTCTGAGAATAAGGAACTTCAAATTCTAAGTACAGAGCACGATTCGTGTTAAAGTTTGAGTCCCGTCTTTGAGAGCTTTCGAGCAAGGGAGAGAGATGAGGGATTTAATTTGTCTCTAATCTGCTATAATAATTACTTTTTTAACAACTTAAACTTTGAGAGTTTCCCAAATTTATCGACTTTGTTCGATCAATCTTATTCCAATTTGAAATAGTTAGTGTAAGAATATGACACTGTGTAGATCTCTATTTTAAGGTTATTGAATTTGGAATTGCAAGATCATTGGCATAATTCTACATAGATCATCAAGTTTTAACGTTGAAGTATTCTCAATTCTACATATTTGGTTTCGTACAACTGATTAGATTATAAGATCTTTCGGAGAAGTGAGCCTGTCCTGGTAGTGCTTATTGGTAGATATCAAACTCTAATAAGTTATGATACAATATGGTTCTAAAGAGTAAATACATATTGACTTTCAAGTTCCAAGAGAAACCATTACACACGAGATAACAATAGGACACAACTAGAGCAAGTAGCAATGAAGGAGAGACTTAAAATGACAACACAGGGAGACATCATACAACAACAGGGCAGAACACAATTAATGGTTTGCTGCTAAACAACTTGAGAATCAATTTTCTGACTAAGACACTGCAGAAGAGACGCCTACACATCTAGAAGCACAGATACTATCACTCCTCACTAGACATGCAGTCCGTTTTACTGGGGTTGCTGCTTTGTCTACTTGAGTTGTTTTCTGTGCTGATAAGCCAGTCGCTGTGTTTGGAGTCCGTGGAGGTGTGAACATCACTGAAGACAAAGACGTATGGGCATTAACTGAATCAGAACCCTCATCCTCTGATGAGCACACCCGTTCTCTGCAACAATACCCACAGAAGTTATAGCCTGATTCATTTAAACTCACAGTGGTTCAGTTTCAACAAGTAACTCACCTGGGGAGTGAAGTGTACTTTCTCTGGAGTGGTGGGGAGTTACGTTCCTCTTCATCATCATTGTGTTCTTCGAGTCGAGCAAACTCTTGTTTGAACTGCTCCACTCCGCTGGATGTCAAAATACATTCACAAAAATCAGACTCTTCTTTCTTTTTTTCCTATTAAGAAGGAAGGTTTTGGGAAGTTGTATCAAACCTCGGGTATAGAAAATGAGAGTTGATGTTCTCTTCACCCTGTAAATACTCTTGCAACATCTGTGGATGATATTCCAAAATCTGAAAGAAGAGTTCAAGAGATTCGTAAAACTAGATCATACACATTTACATCAGTCTCTTAGACATATATTGGTGGTTTTAGTTTACCTCTCTGTACATGAGCTCTCTCACATCATCCCGAGTCAATTTCCTCCTTTCGAAGTCGAACTCGAGTTTCGAGATGGGTTGCCTCGAGGGTTCGTAGTCCACATTTGCTAATCCTTGAAAATATGGATCAGCCAATGCCTGCAGAAAGAAGAAAACAAAAGCATCAAGAATCATGACCACGAATGCAAGTACACGGTAAAAGAATTCAGTGTTTATTCCTCTAACCTCTTCTGCAGAGGGACGATCCTTTGGGTCAAAAGCGATCAAACGCTGAAGCAACTTCAGCGCCACAGGATCGATATTGGGGAATTTATGGGTGAAAGGTACAGGATTCTTTCGCCTCATGTTACCCAAATACTTTCTAGCCTTCTCATTCCGAATCTACAGATTCATTATAAACAACTTGATGACACACAAAACTAAAAAACACTTGCATCCAATGCAAGTCTATCTGGGAGAGAGAAGCCTCTGTATTGGGACTTAGTTAGCTTCCGGGAAAAATAAAAACAAAACAAACCCTGGATAGAGTTATTGGCGACGGAGTTCCAAGCAAATCAGTGACGAGTTCTAGCTGGTGCACAACGTTTTTGCCAGGAAACAAAGGTTTCCCAGTTAGCATCTCTGCAAATATGCAGCCAACGCTCCACATGTCAATCGCCGGAGTGTACTGCACAAACACATCAATTCCATAAGCTCCACATCACAATTTACATAAGAATTTATATGGAAACTGAACAAAGAATAAGGATTCCAGAACTTACGTTAGAATAGAAGGAACCACAGAGCTCTGGTGCACGGTACCATCTTGTAGCAACGTAGTCCTTGCAAAAGCACATGACAAGATTGATTACTTAAGCGAAAGAACTGAATCATTAGCAATCAAATGCATTGCGACAAACTCTCAGTCAGAAAACAATAAACTAACTTAGTATACATATCAGGACACTTTTAAGAAATGATAAAAATGAGAGCAATAGAAAGATGCATACAGTCCAGAAAACGGCAGAAGGGGCGTCAGTGAAGGAGACACGAGCAAGTCCTAAATCACAGATCTTGATTTTGCAGTCAGCATTAGCGAGGATGTTCTTAGGCTTGAGATCTCTATGGAAAACATGAGCTATACAAAAACAACAAAAAGAGCCAAAGATGATAAGAACAAGAGTTTGAAGGGAACAAAAAAACACCACATGGAGAGGAAATCTATAGAGCTAAAACACAGTTTAAGAAAGGGAAACAAGAAACCTTACCTGAGTGCATGAATTTTAAGCCACGAAGAAGTTGGTACAAGAAGAATTGATGATGCTGAGGAGTGAGGTCATCATTTACCTTAAGAACGTGGTGAAGATCTGACTCCATCAACTCAAAAACAACATAGATGTCTTTGAATTCCTTGCGACAAGGAGGAAGCATGATGTGCTTAATCTCAACGATGTCTGGATGTTTAAGAAGCCTGAGAAGCTTAATCTCTCGGAGGATCCGAATAGCATCAGAAACATGTTCAAAGACATTTGTCATCTTCTTAATCGCCACTTTGCCTCCAGTATGAGGACATTCTGCAGAAGCAACAACTCCATAGCTTCCTTTACCAACAACTTCTTGGATCTGATATTGGCTTGCTTCACCATACTCCGTGAAAAACTCTTTCTCCAACATGATTGGATTCTACACTGTTGAACAACATTCCACCATAAAAATCTTATCTTTTGACACATAATCCAAAAAACTACATCTCAGAAATGATTTTCATATCAAACCAAAACAACCCTTGAGCTAAATCAAAAGAACAAACCCATAAACATCAGATCCTAAACAATACACCTAGATCGATTCAGCACAATAACCACAAAGAAGAACCCTAACTATACAAAATGAAATAAACGAGAAGACAACCTTGAGATAAGCTTGGAAGAAA
Organism: Lepidium aucheri; assembly: GCA_900406435.1. Taxonomy (NCBI): domain Eukaryota; kingdom Viridiplantae; phylum Streptophyta; class Magnoliopsida; order Brassicales; family Brassicaceae; genus Lepidium; species Lepidium aucheri. The sequence goes on along the minus strand of OVBA01000097.1, from coordinate 82,506 downwards.
GAGAACAGGAAGCTACAACGAAGATAATGGAAGCCTGCAATTCACAGAAGAGGCCACACGCTATTTCTTATATAATAATTCAATTCCTTTTCAACTTTCTTTGATTACTCAATGTTAAACACCTTTTAATTATGAGAAAATACATGGACCCTTTTATAACAACACTTGATAATGAACGCGTTTTTTTAATTAAGGATAAAAAAATTTAAAGAAGCAAGTTGCCTAATAAAAAAAGTTGGATAAAGACAAAACAAAAAAAAAAAAGAAAAAAGATAGGACTTTTTGCTGTAATGATCTGACAGAGAAATTATTTAAATCAGAACAAAAATAGATTTAGAAAAGAGATTAAAAAATGAATCTAAAAATGTGAGCCCATACCTTATCTTATCCTACTCAGACACCCAAAATTCATGGAATAATTCAATAGAGACGAAGATAAGAAGCTTTATGGAACTCATGGCTCGTTGCCTCTCTTCTGTCTTAATCATTTAAACTCGTATTACGACATCGTTTTACTGGGAAAGTCTCTGTCTTGCTCAGCGGTTCCCAGACGGTGCTCAAGTTGGTATTCAATGAAGCTAGCCCCACCTGCATTTACTCTAATGGGCTTTTAAATTATAATGGGCCTTGACAATAATTTCAACTAAAGGCCATAATTAGTAAGGCATCTCTAAGCATTAATGCTTTTATGTTATACTAATTAAGTCATTAGATTATTCCATGTGTGATTAGAATAACAGTAAGTAAAATTACAAAATTAGATATCATATTTTTAATATTATCTACAGATTTTAATTAATTAATAAGAGTAAAATTGTCTTTTAATAATATTTAATACTTTATGTTTAAAAAAAACTCTATTTAAAAGCATTAAGGTGCAGAACATTTAAATAACCTAATGTTCTCCTAATTACCAATGATGTTTTACTAATAGAACATTATAAACAATATTAGTAATATGCTTTATTAATCAAGGCTTTAGTAAAAAAGAAAATATTAGTATTTAGATTTGTTTTTGTCAATAAGTAACCATTTGATCAATAACAAAAATTAATCCATAATCTAAGTTTTTCAAACAGAGAAGAATGAAATTTGAACTCACCACCTTATACTAACTAAATTATAACCAAACTAACTAGACCACATGTTTCTTAACTACTTAAAAATTCTTTAAATTACCAAAAAATAAATTTAAAATTCTTATGGCACCGGCTAATGCTATAAACAAACAAAGACAATGATCGTATTTTTTTAATGATCATATTATAAGTTTATTATTTAATTAATGTTAGATACGAGTATAATTTTGATAATTATTGTATTATTCTCTTTAATATAAAAGATATAAAAAAAGTCAATGTTATTATTTGTTTGGTACGAAAGGTCGTATGTCTTTTGTAATATAGATTTCACTTTCATCATGTAATTAAAATTATTGAAACATACCAATTGTGGTTTGCTACATCACTAAATCTAATAATCGTAATATTAAGATACATTTGCTAATCAGTTGACCTGACTTGAAATTGAAAGCGACAAATAATAGCTATCTGTCCTATTTTGACGGAAGAGATTGTACGGAAACATGATCACGACATAAAATCATATTCTTATGTTTTTAATTTTTGTTAATTTACGAATTATTAAGATAAGTATGATGACACAAGTTGCCACAAAAATGTTGTTGGGCACCCAACCTACTCGATCTATTGAACAAGATTAATAGGTCCAAAAATGCTTTGAGTCTGGATTGATCATTTTCAGCCCATTTGAATATGATTCGCAGATCGTACCTATCAGATCATCGTCTCAAAAATAGTACGACATTTCTCTATAAAAAAGCGACAAAATCTTTGACTTGACAAAAAAAATACTGAACCAAAGCGAGTACAAACAAAACAAATGTTTAGTAGATTTTTTTTTTTAATCTCTTGTAATTATTAAATCGTTAGGTGGTGAGAAGATTACAAATAAATTACTAATCAATTTTGGAGTTCTGTATATGTTTTTCCCTACCTGTCTAAATGTTTCTCTATCAGCAGAAATGTTGAATATTCACCTACAAGTTGACATATATTATAGAGGAAGCTAATGGGCCTTAGCTATATTGACTTCTGAAAGCCATATATGGGCCCAACTTATTGAACTTTTGCCTTTTACATGGGCTGAGTAATTAAGTCCACGAATTACAACACTAACTCACTAAGCAATATTGGTGTTTAGTTTTTCCAAAATACATAAATTTAACTCCATCCATTATTAAGGAATCTTTTTTTTTTCTAATTATGAAATGTTTTTTATTTTCTTCTCTGCAGCATTATTTCAAATTTTATTACCGTTTCATTTGCGGAAAAAATACCAAGTAAGAATATTTTTTTAAGAAAAGAAGTATATATACTTAATTTATTGACCAATATCCAATTTAATACAACTAATTTATTCTGTTAACCTTTGAAAAGAAGTCTAACTCACATGGAGATGATTTAAAAAAAATAAAACCCTATTTTACAATGCAATAAAAATTAATTTTAAGAAGTAATTTCATTTGTTTATATTTTATTTTTTTTGGGCATTTGAGTGCTGAGAAAGTAGAGCGGGAGACTTATGCTTCATGCTTGCAAGCAAAGTGTTCCTAATATTTCATTAAAGCAAAAATAAATAAAAAACCCAACAAAATTTAATTAAAAAGCAAAAGAAAATTTGATGTATGTTTTTTTTTCTTCTTTTTAATTAAATTTGTTTCTCCTCATTTGATTCAGTTTCGTTTTTGATTGCTCTTCAAACCCAAACTCTTCCTCTAGAATCTTCCTTTTTCGATCATCGTACTCATCGGAATCGTCTACTCCATCGATTTCTCCGAGATCATCCATGGACGATGAAGTTGTTCAACGAGTTTTTCAAGAGGGAGGACGAGATTTCTTCCAACAGCAGCCTTCTACTTCTTCTTCGTCTCCTTCGATTCTTCAATCTCTCCCTCTTCATGTGGTACGCTTCTTTCCCCGTTCGAGATTTCTGGAAACTCACAACTGCGAAAAGGATAATCATCGGGTTTGATTTAACTGTATCGTAGGCTTTCGATCATGGCTATTACCTTTTAGTAAAGTCTATTCAAGAACTTAGAGAGAAGAAGGACGGCATTGTTACGGTTGGTATCGGTGGACCTAGCGGTTCTGGTAAATCAAGGTAACCGCTCTTTTGGTTTTAGGTTGAATTTGAAAATAACTGAGTTAGGTATGCTTGATTTCATGTTTTTGTTGTTGTTTTTTGGGTGTACGAAGTTTGGCAGAGAAAGTTGCATCTGTAATTGGTTGTACTGTTATTGCCATGGAGGATTATCGAGACAGTATTGATGATGGAAATGAATTGGAGACATTAGATTTCGATGCATTAGTCCAGAATTTGGAGGTATTTTCATCATTTCTCATACTGCTTAGTTTTTTGTAAGACTGATTAGAATGACTTAGGTTGACCAACTTGTCTATCTCTCTCTATTTTCTGTAAATAGGATTTGATCAAAGGAAAGGATACTCTTGTCCCGGTTTTTGATTTCCAGCAAAAGAGGCGTGTTGATTCAAAGATGGTGAAGACATCATCTGGAGTGGTAAGTCAGAATTGTGGTTTTGGTTATCGTTTTGGTATGACTCTTACGGTTTTTCGTTATGGTTTATTGTTAGGTTATTGTTGATGGAACATATGCTCTCCATGCAAGATTGCGTTCCTTACTGGACATTCGAGTTGCAGTGGTAAGATTTTCTAAAACCTTCGCAGTTATTGGCCTAGCTAATGTATAACCCTGACATATAGTTATATCCTTTACTCTCTCTGAGACTAGGTTGGGGGTGTTCATTTTAGCCTTCTCTCTAAAGTCCGCTATGATATTGGAGATTCCTGTTCGCTTGATTACCTTATCGACAGTATTTTCCCATTGTTTAGAAAGCATATTGAGCCAGATCTTCACCATGCACAGGTTGGTTTTTTTTTTCTTTTCATTTTCTTCATTCAAGTGTCGAGAAGTCTGACTTCTCTGTTTGGTGTGAGTGTACAGATCAGAATCAATAATAGTTTTGTTTCATCATTTCGGGAAGCCATATACAAACTAAAATGCAAAAGTGAGGTCTGTAGTTTTTTCTGATTCTTGTATTTTCCCGTTGTGACCTTGATTCAATTAGTAATGTTTACCACTTGACTAAGGTTCATGTAACAGGTAGTAACTTCTTTTACTCAAGAAAGTGATGTGCAGAAAGATAAGTATGAACACGATCCTTCTGAAATGTGCGAATGGTTTAAGCTTTTATCTTTCATATGCATGCTGACTTGGTTCCCCTTCTGCTGCTTTCAGTTTTATTGAGATGTACCTTAGACCACCTTCTGCAAGTGAAGAGGCACGAATAAATGACTGGATAAAAGTTCGTCAAGCTGGTATAAGATACTATCTATCTCTTGGAGACCAAAGGATTGTTGACAAGCATTTCATTATCCGGCCAAAAGCTGAGTTTGAGGTCAGTTATTACATGGAATTTCCAAGGATTCATTAATATTTTAGTGTTACCTGCTTGTTATTGTTGGTGGAAAAGATAGCAGTAGGCATGTGATTATGTAGAACTAGATTGTTTTGGTTCTTGATTCAGTATTTTCCTTGATTTTGTTAATTTATGATATTCTCTACTGAAGAGGCATGTCTATTTATGAAACCTGGTTAAGGTGGTGGAAAGATGGCACACATCCTTCTGTTCCTCACAATCCTTCTCTGTGTGACTTAATTGCTAATGTATATCAGGTTGGACGCATGACACTTGGAGGGTTACTAGCTTTAGGCTACAATGTTGTTGTGAGTTATAAGCGAGCTTCAATCGCTGTCAGTTATGGTAATTTATCACTGTCACGTGAAACAATCGATACTCTTGGAGAAACTTTCGTGGTACTGAGGGGGACTGATAGGAAGGTAACTACCCACAATTTTTTCTAATAACAAGCACATCAATTTTCAAATTAGAAAAAGACTCTAGTAAACATGTTCTTAACTGTTTTAGTTTTTGTCTCTGTCAGTTGTGAAATGTAGGCTTTTTCAGTATTTCTTTAAATTTTAATATACGTGTTTTAATAGATCTTTTTACATAGAGTGTGGGAGCTGAAGCTCTGAGAATGGGCATCAGTGGGCCCTGGATCACCAAATCATACCTGGAACTGATCCTTGAAAGCAAAGGTCAGTGTATTGGATGTAGTAGCATGTTTTTTTCCACCGTCTACCCTTTCTTACGCTCTGCAGTGCAACAGAATCTTAATTTCTGCAAGCTATCCATGTTGCAGGTGTACCACGCTTAAATACACCTCCACTTTTGCAACAGTCTCCCGTAAGTACTAACCAAGAGAAGCAAATTGTTGCACCAAAACCCATCCGAACTACCCCAAACATTGTTACCCGCCTCGAGGATTTATCGCAGCCTTGGACTCGATCTCCTACCAAATCACAAATGGAACCTATGGTTGCAACTTGGCATTTCTCCTCTTACGATCCACCTCATTCAGAAAGCTCTGGAGTAGGTATGTCTATCTTTCTGAAGAACGCCAGATTTTTCAAATTTAATGTTTTCCCTCTCTTAGTGTTACCATCTATCAAGTGTATTTTAGTATTATTACCGCTGCATATATGCCTAGGATTTCTCATCAAGCAGCCACAGATTCCTCTTTCAGGGATAATATGCGACTTGTTCCTATGCCTGATTCATACGACTTGGACAGAGGGTTGCTTCTATCCGTTCAAGCAATACAGGTAATGGGGTTGTAAGAGTGAAAATGTTTTTTCTTCTTGCACATGTTTATTTCCATCGAAAAGATTTTGTTCTTTCTAGTGAGGATTCCTTTGTGATTATTGTTTCAGGCCTTGTTGGAGAATAAGGGACCCCCTGTTATCGTCGGAATAGGTAATATTGTTTGTTTGCTGTTCTAGCCAAAAAACTATTTCCTATACTATATATTATCACTCTTATTTTACTGTAGGTGGTCCTAGTGGGTCTGGCAAGACTAGCTTGGCTCATAAAATGGCAAATATAGTTGGCTGTGAAGTCATTTCCCTTGAAAGTTACTTCAAGTCTGAACAAGTAAAAGATTTTAAGCATGACGACTTTAGTTCCCTTGATCTGCCTTTGCTCTCAAAGGTAACGCTTTGGTTTGTGAATGTAAAAGGATAAGGTAATCTGTCACCCTCTGGGTTAGTCTTAATGAAATTAGAATCTCTTTACTTCATTTGCAGAACATTGCCGACATAACGAACAATAGAAGAACAAAACTGCCTGTATTTGACTTGGAGACTGGCACCAGATGTGGCTTCAAGGAACTAGAAGTTTCTGAAGAGTGTGGTGTTGTGAGTGATCATAGTCTTCACAAATTATATGACAATATGTCTTTCTTGTAATTCTCCGCATAGTTTTTGATTTAATTTTTCCAACATCACATTGTTTTCCAGATCATCTTTGAAGGGGTATATGCATTGCATCCAGAAATCAGACGATCTTTGGACCTTTGGGTTGCTGTTGTAAGCTATACTTCTGCTTCCTTGTTCCCTTTCTTTCATTCATATCTGTTTTCTTATCAAGAAGATATTTAGTTTTGTCTCTCTTCACAAACCAGGTGGGAGGTGTTCATTCACATCTTATCTCTAGAGTCCAGAGGGATAAAGGCCGAGTTGGGTGTTTCATGTCTCAGAATGAGATTATGATGACCGTATTTCCAATGTTCCAGCAACATATCGAGCCACATCTAGTGCATGCACACGTGAGTACACCTTAGACTCTAAATTGAACCTACTAGTGTTGTCTTCTACAATCTTTCCTTGAATCTGATACTGTTGCCTTTTATTCTGTGTGATTACAATTAGCTTGTGAATAACATAAAACAGTCTCAGTTCTATAAAATTGTACCCAACCAATAGTATATAAATATAAGTATGATCTCTGTTCGTACTAACAGTTTTCTAAATAATACAGGTTAAGATTCGAAATGATTTTGATCCAGTTCTCTCTCCCGAGAGCTCTTTGTTTGTTTTGAAGAGCAATAAACAAGTAAGGATTAAAGTCTAATCACATTCTGAGCTCCCTTAATGTACAGAAACACTCACAACTCGTCATGTGGTTGATAAGGTTCCTTATCAGGATATTCTCAGTATCCTTGATTCTACAAAATTCTGCAGTTCCGTTCAGAATTTCATCGATATATATCTCAGGCTATCTGGTCTTCCTGCCAATGGTCAGTTGTCAGATAGTGACTGCATACGTGTTAGAATATGTGAGGGCAGATTCGCTGTACTTATACGTGAGGTCTGGCTTTAATCTGTTAATTTCTGAATGCTTTTGTTTGTCATTGCATTCATCAGTTCTTTTTCTAATATCATTAATCTTCTTTGTGTCACAGCCCATAAGGGAAGGGAACTTCATCATTCAGCCCAAAGTTGATTTTGACATTAGCGTAAGTACTGTGGCGGGTCTTCTTAATCTCGGGTAAGCAAAGTCATCCTTTATAGTTTTCTGCATTCTGTCTATCCAAACTCAAAACTTTTCAGTAATAAACAAATTCTATCGATGACGGTTGTCTCATAGTTCGTCAGATGCTAATAAATCTAAACTATTCGTGGTTTCAGGTACCAAGCAGTGGCGTATATCGAAGCCTCTGCCTTCATTTACCAAGATGGAAAGGTGAATATGCCTTAATCTTACTTAAATATGCAAACAGGCTACGTGAGATTAGAAAACCCAAACCATTTTAATCTCTTTTGTTTTTCTTTTGGCATTGAAAGATTCTTATCGAGGTTGATCATCTCCAAGATGTACCAAGTCCATACATACAGATCAAAGGCGCAAACAAAGAAGCTGTGACAGCTGCTGGTTCAGCTCTCAAACTGGATGGTTCCTACACAACAAAGGTTCCACTTCCTTCCTAATCACCTTTTTATTCTTGATCTTCATTTACATATCATATACATAAATCAAAACCAATCGTTACACCGTTTTGTGTTTTCTAAAATGAAGAGTTACCTTCAAATAGTGTTGGAAAGACTGCCACCAGTACAGAGAAGTTCAAGTGGAATCCATACACAACAAGCAGCACGATTGCAAGAACTTGTCGATTACATACAATCTCAGGTAATAAAAAAGTCTCTTCTCTCATTTCTTAACTACTTTAGTTAGTCTCTGAAATGGTTCTCATATATATATGCCTTTGATAAATTGGACCAAAAGGGAAGTAGTAACAGTGTATCAGAAGCATCACCAAGAAGAGATGGTTCTTCGATAGACAACGTATTGGAAGATATGCAATCACGAATTAAACGATTGGAACGTTGGCAAACCATCAATACGGTAAAGATCATCATCGTGTTTATATAACAATCTTATGATCACTTAAAAGTAATAACAAATATGGTGTGGGGTACATATATACACAGGTACTATGGACATTTTTTATGTCTGCGCTCGTTGGTTATTCTCTCTACCAAAGGAAGCGTCAATAATTTCAAACCTTATTCTCTCCTAATCTTACCAAAGAATCTAATCACAGGCAAAAAAAAAAAACAAAAGAAAACAAAAGAAGGTTAGTTCTAACCTGTGGTTAGTATCCAATTTTATATACACAAGCTCATTTTCTTTTGCTTATTTTTTCTTTTTGTGACCAAGCCTCTAGATAATTGTAACTATCATTGTTTGAATATGAAAAAAAGGGAACATGCCATGGAAGTCGTGAACAAATATACTAATGTAACCATTGGATCGACAATAGTAAAATCTATACGCTAAACTTTTCGACAATAATCTGATTCATAGCCTAAATTATTTGTATTTTTTGGCACAAAAGCTTTTGTTTATTGTTTATGTTATTAAGTTGGATAAAGATATTGAAAAGTCTTATTAATCCATGTAGATAAAAATGTATAGTTTATACAGTTTCAATGTTAGTTTACATTCTTTAGGATATAAAAAGCATGCAAGTTTATGGTAAAGAAGAAGGAGAATCACTGCGATTTTGTCAAACAAAACACACAAGCGTGTATGATAGATATGTATATCTGTTGAGTTGGAGTGACGCTTAACTTAGAGGTTGTTTTTACGTATAAGCCCTTTTGCCTCCATAAAATAGTAGGAAACCACGTATAGCAACACTAGCAACAATGCCACTAACCACAGCCTCATTCCTTCTGCAATTTTCATTATCCAAACACAAAACCACACAGTTTTAGTCTTCTGATTCGAAACCTTATACTTATAATGGATTTATAATGAGGAGAAACCACATATACACTTACGTTTTTCACCCTTTTCTTCAATCATTGTTAGCCTTGCCCTCGAGTCGAAAGATACTGACACTAAGCACCTGCATTACCAAAAATATCAATACTTTTGATTCATTTCTTTGTTTCTTCTTCACGATATCTATCCATTTGTTATACAGTCAATGATTCATCCTTAATGAGTAGAGATAAACCTTGAATCAGCGGAGAAAGTTAGTGCAGTGACCAAACCGAGATGAGCTTTCTTTACCACTTGTTTGGGTTGCATTCTTGTCGAATCAATTATCATAACATCTCCTTCGAGGGTTCCTCTGCATTAAAAGCAAAATTATGACAACCAGAAAAAAATAGTAATACTTTAACTTGTTTGGTCCCAAAAGCCAAGAAATATAAACTTACATTGCAAGAAGCTTCCCATCTGGTGAGACACTAAAAGCTGTTATAGAGTTGTTTTTTATAAGCTTTGAACGCCTTCTCTTCCATGTGTTTGTATCCCATGTTATAATACTCCCACCACGTTCTACGAAAAACAAATCAATCATTAGCTACTACCAAACCAAAAAAAAAAGAAAAAGAAAAATTCAATGTTCTTGCCCTGTCAGAAAATAGGTTTACCAGTGTTTGCAGCAATGTAAAGAACTTCACTGCCTGCACTGTCTACAGAAAATTTACAGGAGGCAAAAATCTCGTCCTGCATTTCAGTTGCCAAACTCATCAGATCCAGTACAATACTATTGCAATTTGCAAATCTGTATAAAGTTGAAAGATACTAAGAGCTAAATCCATCTGACCTTCTCTTTTGATAAACTGGCAACGGCAGTAGAAGCATTCACCTCCCAAACCCGACAAAGTGGAGTTCCAAGAGACACAAGAAACTTGCCACTTTCGCTGCAAGCAAAATTTCACATATCTGTTTACTATCATTGTTTGAAGATTATCTTTCTCATCAACTGAATGGGTCTCTTTCCGAAGAGCAACAATTCACTAGATTGATAGGCATAAAGCACACCTGAAAGTTAGGCTTTTAACTTCTGCATGCGCCTTAGATTCATTAAGTAGCGTTTTCATGCTGGGCCATTCAAAAACCCTCAAAGTTCCATCCTGTACTACATCAAAACAAAATGTATAAGAACCACTAAATTTTTTTCTTTGCAAATGTAATAGAAATTGCATCTAAAAGCCTTTTTACCTCCCCACCAGCAGCGAGCACAGAACCCTCCGGATTGAACGCCAGTGCTAACTGTTGTCCAACATCTCTTAACTCCTTAATCACTTCCTCTGACTCTTCACCAGCCTGATTATCCTCTCTTGGGCTCATAATGTTTTCCCAATCAAACAGTCTGTGTATTAAGAGAATAGAACTTAAGACCACTTGGGCTCATAATGTTTTCCCAATCAAACAGTCTGTGTATTAAGAGAATAGAACTTAAGACCACATCCCTCAAACTTTCTCTCTAATCCAAACAAAAGAATCCAGTGATATTCCTCGAAATTTCTCTCTAAATATCACATGCACTAGTGCTTTGTATACAAAAATTCCGAGCTCATATGCTTTCCAAACACAAAGCCTCAATTTCTACAGCAAAACCAATTAATTTCGAAGCTAATAAGTTCTAAAATCAAACGAGATTACTCACTTGCAACTGTTAGGCAATGCACATATAAGACCACCTTCCCGAGGATGAACAACCATCCGGTAAGGCAGATCAGTGCCAGTTCCACGCCTAGCCAGCTGAAAAATCATCGTAAGTAACAGTTCTAATGATACAAAAATCCTTGCAAATGCACAGATCTGCTATACACTCAGAAAGTCAAGTTATGAATACTTGAGGATTCGCATAAAACCATTGGCACTTACAGGTTGTTCCGAAAGAGAATTGGTTTCGAGATCAACACGACAGACTAAAATGACATTTGCGATACCACTTCGTCCCTCTCCGCCTCCACCAGACAGAACGATATAGCTTCCGGACGAAGAAATCGAAGAAGACGACGACTCACCATCTTCAGATTCCTCTAAATCCTTATTGATTTTTGATCTGACAGCTTCCTCCGGAATCCAATCGGCGGCGTAAATCGGAACACCGTAAGTCTGCACATTCGACGGTTGATTCGTCTCTACGTTTTGATTCGCCATTTTTCTGTATTCTGACCTCAAATCAAAGTCCTCTCTAAAGGAATATTGTATTACGCTTAATGGGCCAGATTCAAGCCCAGTATATAAATCGGCCCATCAATACAAACCCAACGAGACCTTATCGCAAGTGTAGTAATGAAAACGCTAAGTCTCTGATTCAGCTAGTGGCTTTGTTGGTGGGATTTGTGTTCTAAGGACGAATAATTTTACAGCGATTGATTTTGATAGATTTGGTTGAAACATTGAAGCTTGGCTTTTATAACTGTCTTTATCTATTGTCTAATCGTTATCGTATGGTTTATATTTGTCTTTACTGCAACTAAAAACTCTACAAGACCAATTCCAAAGAACATATGCTACACAGAAACAAAATAGATGGCACAATTAAACTGATAGAGTGAGTTTGAATGTTATTGCAACTTGCAAATGTCATTAATTCTTACTCACAGTTTACTAAATAGAGAGAGTAAAGATATGTTTGAGATTGTTTATGCGTAAACAAACAATCACAAATAATAATTGCAAAAATGGATTCAACAAACAAATACACAAGGTTATAATGATCTATTTACTGAGAGACGATTTTTTTCTTAATTTCAGACTAAGTTACTATTCTTTACGATTATCTGTGTGATCGATTCTATCTTTCTTGGTTTGATGATCTTAGTATTTATAAGTTATTTTCTTTCTTATATCTAGGAAAATATCCCAATTTATTCATTATCTTCTTATTGATGGGATTTACATCTCCATTATTGCGCATCAATTTTCTTAAATTGGCGGAATTTTATTTCCTTATTTAATAGCACGATGATCCTCTTTCGTTAGATGATTATCTTCCTTTTTCGTGAACATGCCTATATTTGTTCGAAGCTTTCTCTTTGGCCATTTCATAGGCTTCTCTGCTCTAATATTAAACTCATTTGAGATTCACATTATTCCGAGTGTAAGGCCTAATGATTTTAAGGCCCATCTATCAATAAAAGAGCAATAATTCTAAACACCTTAAACAGCATGAAAATGTGACAAAACAAAAAAAAAAACATGTGAGTTAGTGAGTTAGATTAGGAGTGTGTCATGTCATAATTCTGAAGTTGGAAATCTCCTTAAAATATATAAAAATAGCATGTAGTATTTTACTAAATTTGTGAATATTTTCATTTATATATTGTAAAAAAATTAAAAAATAAAAATAAATAATGTGGCTATTGCCAATCATTCTCTCTCTATCTCTCATTTGCACATGCATCACAGCCACAAACTAATATCTACTTATTACTTAACTAACATTATTAATTAACTCCTTAATATTTCCCAAACCATGATAAGTTTAAAACTAGTAATATATTTATTTTTTATTATAAACTTTCACTGTAACAACATACAGATCTAAACTCAAATGGACCTTTAAAAAGATTATTGATTAGATATATGAGATTATGTGGATGCATTAAGCAATCATACTTAGAAAATTAAAATATTGACATCAAAATAATTATGCACTCTTAATCTCTAACCAAGGCACGTGCCGTTTAGGGAGGAAATATTTAGCTAAATTGAGAAAAAAAGAGTAAGGAATCAAGTCATCAAACATTGCTTGCTTGTCGTGTTAGCTTTGTCTTCTCAGTTCTTAATTTAATGTTTTTTCATAATCGTGTCATCATATTATTGATGTGTAATTACAATTATTATTCGAGTATTAATACTTACATGATTTAGATGGTTCAGTGTGGTTATCACTTTACAAATCCGCAAAGCAACATGTATTGAACCCCTTACCTGCAGTATAAGAGGAGAATTAAAAGTCAATAGGCTAGTTGACAAAAAAAAAATACTTACATAATTTAGATGTTTCTTTTCTAGTTATTTAGTTTTTTTTTTATAATTCTGGTTGTCTTAATCTTTTGGGGTTTAATAGAATAAATTTTTAATTCTCATGCAGCGTATAACCGCAATCCTATGGTGTAATCGATAGCATATGAACCCTGTTTATTGACACACCATCAGCCCAAGAAAACTGCAACTCTCATGTAAAATATACAGTGATCTGGCTTCGAAGATAGGTGGCGGAAGTCACAGATATGAGTCCTTTACCACCAAAACTATAGGTCCTGGTTAGTTTTTTTTTTTTTATTATCAATGATTCCTATCTATAAGTCAAATTTTCTAAGTTCATAATACTAGATTCGTACACAATTTTATTCTAGTTAAAATAGATATAAAGATAACAAGGAGTTGCAAGTGGCCTTTAGCCTAGTGGCAAGTGGTAAGTCCACTAAAGGCAGACGCACTTGCATGTCTCGGGATCGAGTCCTACCGCCTACATTATGCAGGAACTTGGCTAATGGACCGGCTGGTCCAATATTGACAAAAAAAAAAAAATAACAAGGAGTTTGTGGTCAAATAATAAGAAATAGTATCTATGATTTTAAAAAGTTTATAGGTTTGATTCCCCTATTATACAAAACTAAAATATATTTTTAGTCATTTTTATACATATATAAACTCATGTTATCGATTTATTTGAAAACTTTTGAGTTACCACAAAAATAGATGGAGAGATAAATATTTATCAATTTAAAATAGCTGCATTTTCCCATTTTATTTAGTTTTTTTCTTTATGTTTTTTAATTATACACTAGGATATTCTGAATATGATTCTAATAAATATTTATTGTTAATTTTTATTCTTTTTGGTCGAAATGGATAATTCAAAATTGTAGATATATAAAAACTAATTGAACATAGAAGATATACTTTCAAAAATATGCAAAATATACATTTTGCATATTTTATTATTATATTTATGTGAAAATCCAAAACAAAACCAAACAAATTTGTTGAGTTCTAGTTGGATATTATACATATCTTTGAAGAATAATCAAAAGTAGAAGAAGATCACAAATCACAAAAATCCTAAAAAAATATAATTACTTTAAGTACCAAAAACTGAATTACTTTATAGTATATATTAAAATATGGAAATTTAGCTAAATTTGTTGATCCATAACATATTCAATAGATTTTATGATATCATTATTAATTAATTAATAAAAAATGTTAATAATAAAAATTTGAAATCTAATGGAGAGAATAAAAGAAGAGAAAGACAGAAAGAAAAGGCAAAGAGAAGAGAGGTGCATGTGACTGATCACGCTTTGCCTCCACCGCAAAAACCAATTTCACAGTCTCTCTCTCTCTTCCGGCGTTTGCTTATTCTCCGTCGTGCTCCGCCGTGGGAAGTTCTATTGGCCTTACGCTGCCGTCAGGGATACGATTAAATGATGACTTAAGGCGTTGACGAAAGAGGAGAGGATTGAGATCTGTTGATTTTTCAAATGCTAGCGAAGAATCGGCTGCCTGGAAGCGGCCACAATACTCCATCTCCTCCGGCGTCTCCTCGTCGTTCTCCTCGTTACCGTCACGGTCGGTCTAAAGCTGTTGCCGGTAGATTTCCTACGGTTCAGCCAAGTCGAACTCTCGCTCATCGTCTCTCTTGGATCCTCTTATCGGTTCTTCTTCGTCGTCAAGGAATTTTTCTCTTCGCTCCTTTAATCTATATCTCGTGTATGCTTCTTTATATGGGAACGGTCTCGTTCGATGTTGTTCCAATCATTCAGCGTCGACCTCCGCCAGGATCCGTTTATAAAAGCCCTCAGGTTTACGCTAAGCTCCGCCCTGAGATGGACGCTGATAATTCTACGGCTGATGCGGTTAGTTCTTTGTTTCCGCTCCTTCCACATTGTGTTTCTGACCAATCTCTGCTTCTTCCACATTGTGTTTCGTAGCTTATAGCTCTAGATTTTCTGGATTTTTAGTATTGAGTCCTTCAATCATTGAATTCATGATATTAGGATGTTGGAACAATTCAGATTTTTGCCAGGTTGACTCGTTGCTGTTGGGTTCAATTAGTACGATTGATTTTGGTTTCGTGATTGAACATTCTCTAGGGGGAATTCAAGCTGATACAATTGAATAGTTGTGATGCTTCTCTTTATCTCGAGACAATTAGGTTGAGAAGGAACTGTGGTATCCAGTGTTAGCTCTATTTTCTTGTATAACCTGTTTCTCTATCGACTCAAGCACAAAAGCACATTGAGAGAACAAGTTTAGCTATAATGACTAGAAGTTTTCCCTTGACCTCTAGCTTCGTATTGGTTATTAAGTCTCTTTCCCTTGAAACTACTGTTAGATTGAGAGATTTTGGTGAATGAACCTTCACCACATTCGCTACTATGGTTCTGTTACTGCTTTGACAGCATGATACATTGTTTCATTGATGCATTGAGATTCTTTGCATAGATTGTTCATTTTTCATGTGTCATCAATGGAACTGTATTCGTCTCAGATATCAACAATTTGGAGACATTCCTATAAAGGTGGGGAATGGAAACCCTATGTGAACAAGTCTACTGGAGGTATTACATTATTCTTGTAATTTCTTTAAAATTTTGCTTCTCCTATGCAGTAAGTTTGAGCCTTTGATGAAAGTCAAAACGTTCTCACCTTGATTTGAATGAACTCTACAAGTTAATATTCCGGGATAAAGTGTTCTGTACATTATGTAAAGCTATGTCTGGAGCTCAGAAAGAGCTAGTTCTTTGGATCATAATTGATTAATTGGGTATGTCCCTTTTTTAAAATAACTGTAGCCTTGCCCGAGTCAAACGGTTTCATATATGTTGAGGCAAATGGAGGCTTAAATCAGCAGCGGACATCGGTGGGTTTGTTGTTCTTCTCATGATATATGAAATTAATGCATTTTGCTGAATCATTCTAGCAATACTGTTTATGCCGAAGCTGTTGACTTATCTCTACCATGTTATGCTTAGATATGCAATGCGGTTGCTGTGGCAGGCTATCTTAACGCAACTCTAGTAATTCCCAACTTTCACTATCACAGCATATGGAGAGATCCAAGGTTTAAATTTGCTTTCTTTTGAATATCTTGGCTTGTTGTTGTTTGTTCTAGAAAAGCCTTCTTTTCGTGGACTGCTTTCTGACAGAATTTTCTTTCAGTAAATTTGGGGACATCTACGATGAAGAATTCTTTGTCAGTACCTTAGCAAATGATGTGCGGGTTGTTGATACAATTCCTGAATATCTAATGGAGCGTTTTGACAATAACATGACAAATGTATACAACTTTAGAATTAAAGCATGGTCACCTATTCAATATTATCGGGACTCTGTCTTGCCAAAGCTACTTGAGGAGAAGTAAGTTACCGCTTGTTCCTTAGAAGATTATTTTCACATGCTAGAGTTGGTTCTGCATTGTTCTTCACAGGATATAGTAAACCAACATTTTAGCAGAAGATATTTTAGGTGTATCCAGCACTTGTTATTGAAGAATTGTAGTAATTATTGTATTTGCAATGGCACAGGATTATACGGATTTCCCCATTTGCAAATAGACTTTCATTTGATGCACCTCAAGCTGTCCAGAGACTTAGATGTTTGGCGAATTACGAAGCCCTGAGGTTTTCGAAACCCATTCTAGACCTAGGAGAAACTCTGGTGAAGAGAATGAAGGAGCAAAGTGCAAACCATGGTGCAAAGTACGTGTCTGTACATCTGCGTTTTGAAGAGGTTTGTTCCATGTAAATGTAGATTTTAGTAAAGAATATTAAGAATCCCACTGGTTTTCATTATGGCTGTATATTTGTCTCTGAGTGAGAGATGTGATAACCTGTATCAACATATTTCAGGACATGGTGGCTTTTTCATGTTGCGTTTTTGATGGTGGGAACCAAGAAAGACAAGATATGATTGCAGCAAGAGAACGAGGATGGAAAGGAAAGTTCACAAAACCAGGCCGTGTTATACGACCTGGTGCTATCAGGCAAAACGGAAAATGCCCTTTAACTCCTTTAGAGGTACGTGATTGATTGGTGTCTACACTGTATACATTCTCGGATATCTTCATAAGTTATTATCTATCGAAATAGTTGGACAACCCTTGTGAGCAATTTTGTAACTTCTGTTTGGTGTATAATCTTCTTGTAAACTCTTCAGGTAGGTTTAATGCTTAGAGGTATGGGGTTCAACAAAAACACATATATTTTCCTTGCATCTGGTGAGATATATAATGCAAATAGAACTATGGCTCCGCTACTAGAGATGTTCCCAAATTTACAAACTAAGGAGATGCTTGCATCAGAGGAGGAACTTGCTCCATACAAGGTCTGCTTTTTTTTCCTGCTGTTAGTTCCAGGATATATTTCTCTAGATGAATATTATATCTGACTTGAAACCCTGTATGTAGAACTTCTCTTCGAGAATGGCTGCAATAGATTACACGGTCTGCCTCCACAGTGAGGTTTTTGTGACCACACAAGGTGGAAACTTTCCTCATTTCCTCATGGGTCATCGGAGATATATGTACGGAGGACATTCCAAAACCATTAGACCGGACAAGCGAAAGTTAGCAGTCCTCTTTGACAATCCCAACATCGGGTACTCACTTCTTCTACACTTCATCTTCATTAAACCTTACCAAAGCTTCACATTTTCTAAATACCTCACAGGAGTAACATTTGAACGCACCACACCAGTGTTACATTATTCACATTTACAAAACTACTGCTCATTTTCTGATTTTCCCACAGATGGCGGAGTTTTAAACGACAAATGCTAAACATGAGGTCTCATAGTGACTCAAAGGGGTTTGAGCTAAAACGACCAAATGACTCTATTTACACATTCCCTTGTCCAGACTGCATGTCCCGTAGGAACAAAACAACAACAACCACAGATTCTAGACCACCTCCTTCCACATGATAACACACTTTTAATCGCCGGCTGACCAAAATCCGCTACTAAAGGCTGTGTTCATTCTCTTGTAATTCTAATTCTTTCAGATCACACAGGACTTGGTGACTCGACCTGCCTATAGTTTTAGGGATACAGCTTCGGATCTCGGAGGAGTAACAGCCACACCATTGTTTCATACTTTTGACACATTGAAGATCATGTTTCTAACAGAAGAGAGAGAATATGACACAGAGGGTTTAACTCATTCCCTAGCTGCTGCTGCTGAGAGCTGAGCAAAGAATAGGACACCGTTTGGATTGATTTTTTTGGGTGTTTTGCGGTTTGAAGCGTTTGCGTTTTGTACATTTTGTAAACGCAAACGTCAAGAGTCTTTTGTGTTACGAGATATGTAGAGAAACGGACAGGAAGCTGCCCGAAAAGTTTTGTACATTGATTTGGTTAGAGACCATTTTTTCTTCTTTTGTTTTTCTTTTTCTTTTTAAATTTAATTCTTTGAAAAATAGGGTTTTAATTGTTTCATCATATTCATATTATTCTTTCAAGGTGATCTTTTGTTTCATTTTCAGAAAATTATTTTTCATATGGAGTTGATTCTTTTTTTTTTGGTTTGTGTTACTTGACCATGGGAAATAATACATGTGCACAAAACCTAATAATGTGCTTAGTGTTGCTTAATGTTGAAACTTTCGATATTTTAAAATCAAATAATGTTTTCACTCGTGACAAATTACATTAAACTTTGTATCTTTAATCAAAACTAGGAGCTTACCCATGTCAAATTTTATTTTTATAACGTATACTTTCTCCGTTTTATAATATAAGTTGTTTTAGAAGTTTTTTTTTCCAAAATATAAATTGTTTTCCAAAAACCAAGTCAAAAAGTAAAAACAGATTTAATTCTTCATATTTTTTTTTTTTAATTTTCTTTTAACTCATTTTATTTTCTTTTTTTATTAAATGCTGAGAGAAAATGATAAATTTTTAGAAAATACAAAAAACAAAATCTTTCTTAAGCAACGTGCATTCAAGCAAAACAACTTATATTATCAAACGGAAAAAGTAAAATATATACTATAAAAAATGAATGTAATTGATGTTAATATATATGAATATTTTAGGTATCATATATGTATTAACAAAATATATTAGAATATGATTTCAGTTTATATGAATTATTAACATATTAGAATTCTAAAATAAGAATATCTCAAGTCTTGGAGATTTTTTAATTATTTTTAACTTTTCAAATCTTGGATACTAACTAACAATATGTAGTATTTATTTTGTTAATGTGTAATTTCATATTGAAAAGATATTGTCCACGTGTAATGGCATGTTGGTGCGCGTGGGCAAAGGTCTCATAAATAATTGGAGATATTCAAATATATTCTAAACATTATCAATTATATACAAAAACCAAAATTGATCCTTTCCTTCTTCTGCGTTATCAAATTCTTCAGTTTGGGATAAACCAGAACAAAGAACAGGTTTTTAAAGTCGAAATCACACGACCAACGTTATGGGAATCACCGGAAGTCTATCTCAAGATCAGCTCCAGTTTTTTCACTCTCAAGGTTTGTTTTTTTGTATTCAATCTTAACTCGAAAATCAATTTTGTGGATTCATTGAATGAGCAAATCTATACGTGTATATTGTTTTTTAGGGTATTTGGTAATTGAATCTTTCGCAAGTGAGGATGAAATTAAAGGCTTGAGGAAGAGGATGAATGAGTTGCTCAATCAATTTGATTGTTCTGTCTCCTCCATTTTCTCCACTAAAAACCAGGTTAATAACCAAGTTTTGATTTTTTTGTATCGTATGTTTGAATTTATCATACTGCTCAATCTGATGTTAAATTATTGGTGTTGTAGAAACTTACGACTGATAATTACTTCTATGAGAGTGCTGAAAAAATCTCCTTTTTCTTTGAAGGTAATCTACATGTTTGATTCATCCTCTTTGTTGATTATAATCTGATTCTGAACTCTGAAGGGTCTTGTTTTGAACCTTAGAAAAAGCTTTTGGTGATGATGGAGAACTGAAGCAACCAAAAGAGCTTTCCATTAACAAAGTTGGGCATGGTATTTTCAATGTCTCTCATCTTTTAGCTTATACAAACTTTTCGTGTTGGATAGTGAAACTATGGCTCACGAATGTCACTAATGTTTTGTTTGTGCAGCACTGCATGAGCTTGACCTATTGTATAAGGAGTTCACATATTCGTCTAAGTTTTCAAGTTTGGCATCATCCTTAGGTTACAAGAGACCAGTCGTCATGCAGTCTATGTACATCTTCAAGGTATTCTTATTTACTTCTAGGCTTTTCATTGTTTCTTCACACTATATGTTGATTGTTGATAAGAATTAGGAACTGAGATTCTCATAGAATATACAAATGTTCAACAGTCAAGAAGGAAGATTGTCACTTATATCTATACCAACAGCTTCAGAATTATCATTTGTGGTTACTTTTAAACTATCCAAACCCATACAGTTCCAGTGTCTAAATAGTATTATTACCTCATTTGAATAGTAGATCTAGTTGGGTTTTTCAGCTTCTTTTTCTTACTTTGAGAGAACATTTCACTATGCAATTTTGTAATTTGTACTATTGATGTTACTAGCAACCTGGAATTGGAGGCGAAGTTGTGCCACACCAAGACAATTCTTTTGTGTACACAGATCCACAAAGTTGTACTGGTCTCTGGATAGCTTTAGAAGATTCTACAACAACTAATGGTTGTCTTTGGGCAATACCTGGATCTCACAAGAGTGGGTTTCTTACCTCTATTTCTGGTGTTATTTTTGATCTTTATAGTTTTGCTTAGCTAGACTTTCTGCTTTCGACCAAAAAAAAAAAGCTAGACTTTCTGCTTGTTTGTTTCAGATGGTCTAGTTAGAAGGTTTATCCGGGGTGAAAATGGTGTGACCTTTGATCAGCCATCCCCATCTTATGAACAGAAAGATTTCGTGCCCATTGAAATGAAAGCAGGCTCATTGATTGCCATTCATGGTAATCTAATCCATCAAAGGTAAATTTCATCTTGCATATGAAGTAGCTTGCTTATAGTTTAGTGTTGGCTGAGCTTTGAAAGAATGATCATGTTTTCTACTGGTTTCAATGTGAATTTTTGGTATGCAGTTTTGAGAATGTATCACCGAAGTCAAGACATGCCTATAGCTTACATGTAGTAGAATCTGATGGATGTAACTGGGCAAAAGACAACTGGTAAGCCTTTGTTTAAGTGTTGTTCAATTCATTCCACATCTTCTCAGTCTGTCGATCTTCTTTTGCTTTACAATCTTAATATATGCTAGGATACAAAGAGAAAAAATGCCGGAGCCTCTCTATGTTCTTCCGTGATTCAAGCCAGTCGTGAAAAACACTGTGAATTGCTGTTTATTAAATGTTCTTTTAGGTACACACGACCTTCAGTGATAACTTTGAACAGTAATAAAAACATGGCTACAAGGGCCTCTTGTATCAATTTGCTTTGTTGAAACACAGTTTGTTTCTGCTTTGGTCTCCGTAGTTCTGTCTTTAGATTACCAAACTCAGTGGTCAATAAAGTGTGACAGTGATTACTTGATGTTTCAGTACTCACAGTAATTAGACACTGAAGAAAATTGTAAGAAGTTAGGACCCATAAACAGTTAGTGACCATTGGATACAGCTTAATATTATCATTGCCAAGTTGTTTGAAATGTTAAATTTGTTGGAGGAATGGGACAAAACTATCTCTCTCTACTATTTTCATTGAACCAGGAAGAAGAAAAACGTGGGACAACAGATCTTTTAGGTACAGAAACAATAGAGACAATTAAATAGTTATGGCCAGAACTTAGTGATAAATGCTTTATGTAGTTGTCTTTAGCTAGTGTTCTTCATCCTCTTGCCTCAAAAACAATTTACTTTCATAACATTATGCATTCATGTTCTTAAAGTACAAAGGATGGGTCTCAAGATCTTTTGCTCAAGTAACCTCAGGACATTGAAGATCTTTTGTCTTCATTTACATCAAAAACTCAATTTTTCAGGTTGGTTTTTTCTAATATCTTAATGATCTTTTGTCTTCATTTACATCAAAAACTCAATTTTTCAGGTTGGTTTTTTCTAATATCTTAATGGGTACGCACTTTTTTGATAATAAATCTCACATTTTGCTAAATTCTCTGAAATTCTATATTGATTCCAAACACAGTGCCATGTCATTATCAAACACACACATCTAATTAATACATATTCCTAGTATAGACAACGAACCATCGAAGCTTTCACTTTCACTTTTACTTTCACTTTTCACATTCAGACATGTTATATATAGATACTTGAAGCTCCCAAACCTAACCCTTCAACATGGTCCAACTTCACATTTGAGTAATGTTGATATTAAAGTACCTTCCAAACATTTACTTCACGTCTCCATCTTCAACCTCTCTTCTCTTTTGACAAAACAACAAAATAAAACCTCATTGTCCTATTTATTACACACACATGGGTTTTGACTTTAGTTCTTCAGAGGTATGAACTCGTAGAAGTAACAGTACTTGCAACACACGTTTGCTTTTGCCTTCTCTGTAACTCCATCGGTTTGCTCTTCCTTCTCTATAACCGGGAAGAGATTTAGCGTTCGAATCTCTCTTGTTTCTTCTTCTTCTTCTTCTTCTTCTTCTTCTTCTTCCTCGTTGACATTTCTCCACATGGCTTCTTTACCATTCTTCAATACCCTCTCACATTCTTCAATCATCCCATGATCTTCATCATTAGCAAAAACTCTAAACAACAAAATGAAATAACTATGTATTAATCACCTGATGATGAATCTTTGATGTCTTTATGTGGTTTGTTAGTAGCATCTCCTTCACAACGTCTTCGTTTAAGTCTCTCTCTAGCTTTATGATTCTGAAACCAGTAGAAAACATTTTTTCCTTCGATTTTTCCATATTCTCTGAGCTTAGATGCTATCTTTTGGATCTCATCCGTCGTCGGTGTCCTTATTCCACTCCTGTAAATCTCTTCCAGTGTTGTGATCTGTTCAGGCGTTGGATTCCATCTCGAAGTCCTTGCAGCAGGAATGTCATTTTTCAGTTCTTCTGATGATGTTGTGATGAGCTCACGATGATCATTACCATCATTATCGCCTGAAAAGTAAACGTATGAACAATAAAAACTATATAAATACACTTAACATTGATTTCATAAGTAACTATGGAGAGGTGGGTATTAGGGTTTGGTACAGTGAGTGAGAAGAAGATCATGAGGTTGATGAGAAGTAGAGAGAGGTAAATAGTTGATGAGGTTCATGTTGTTGGAGATGCTATAAACCCAACTTTGCCCTAATCACTATGGAAATGAATTATGAGAGGTTAACTTGTGATGCAAGAGAGATCAAAAGGTTATCAGAGGTTGAGTTTTGGGTCTATCTTACTTTGCCTTTTCTCCTCTTTTATAGATAAACCCAAAATCTGTATCCACACACACATATATAGAGAGAGAGACAAAAGAATATATACACAATTGATTGTATGTATTGAATATTGTTTGAGAGTACATAATAGTAGTAGTAACATGTCTATAATCTGCAGAAAGCAAAAGGGAAAAGAGTAAAAAGATGTCTTAAATATGGCGCAGAAACTTATACAATTACACCAAATAATAATTCTTCATAGGAGTAAAAATATTTGGTAATGATTAACTCGGGTGGTTAAGATGATTTAGAGCTAATGATTTGATATTAAAGTTTGATTCCTATAGTAACTTAAAAAAGGGATTATAGAGGTGGGTTTTATGCTATGGATTAGATCTTGTTTAGGGAAAGAAAAAAAAGTAACTTTCTTTAGTTTTGTAACAAGCTTTGCAATTTTCTCAACACACACAATCTGAAACCGGTTTAGTTAAAAACCTCAAATGCATTACTCGTATAAGCAATATTCACAACTAGCAACTTGTACCACAGTTTGATTTCTACCCGTTACAGTATAATAGCTTAAAAAATAATTTTAAGGGTGCGCTTTAAGCTATGGATCGGGTATTGTAGATCCAATTGTTGAAAAATAAAAAATTAACACTTTAGTTTTAGTTTTGTAACAAGGTTTGGAACTTTCTCAACACACAATCTGAAACCGGTTTAGTTAAATATCCACAACTGAGCCCAATAGAAGTGTGTGGGCCAAGCTTTTCCTTTTCCCATATTAAATGGGCTTTTATTATTGGGCTAGTTTTCATTTTCAGCCCATACTTGTAAATGTTCATATCTTTTTCCTTTAAAATGAAACCTGAAAAAAATATCTAAGGAGAGGTGATATGATATATGAATGTGGGGGTAGTTGAATAAAGAGAAGAGCTCCTTAAATCTCTCCATTTATGGCTTCTACTGTGCCAAAACATTCATTCCACATTCAACTACCTCTCTCTCTCTCTCTCTCTCTGAGTATATTCTTCTTTCACCATATGGACCCAAAACTTTATTTTATTATTTTATACACCAAAATGTAATAATATTCATGAATAACCAAATGTTCTTTTTCTATTTGGTCAAATATTCTTCCTTTTGCCTAAACTATTCATGATATATAATTGGAAAATTCTGTATCTTAACTTTTGAAGTCTCATACCTTAACAACATATAAATACTAATCCACAAGTGAATATGCAAAAGCAGTGTTAGTATGAGCATTAATTATGGGGAATTTTCAAACATGTAACATTTTCAAAGCCTACTATTTTTTTTGAAAATTAGGAGAGATAAATGATCATTAGAGGATATGTTTTGAAAAAGTGCATTTCGAAAGGTGCATTTTTATAGTAATTTCTCTTAATTATGTTTGTACGTATATTAATATATAAATATAATTCTCAAATAATCTATCTATTATTTTATACTTGATATTTTAGTTTTTCACACATATTTAAAAATTATTAATTATTTTATTTTTTCTAAATAATATAACTAATCACAAACCAGTCGGTAGAATTCCAATAGTCAAAACACTAAAATCACAATAAACATTCCATAAAAATTTTAAAATATTAACTAAAATGAAACAAACTTTTTATCTAAAACATCATTTGAATGTGTTTTAACTTTATTGCATTCGATTCTCTCCATGTTGATACAATAAAGTTAAAACACATTCAAATGAAACCAAAAATGATTTAAAGCTAAACTATCAATGCCCTACACTCATAAATTCTCACAATAATAAACATTTCTTCCATAATCCAAAACAATGGGTTAATTACAATTAAATTATAGTGTGATTATGCATGAGTTTCACCAAATTTCATGTTTTTCTTTGCCCTTTTTCAGGACCTAAGAAAGTCAACATCTACCACGTTCTTATACAAGTCCTTAAACAATACAAATATACATCAATTTTATTATAATAAATTTTACAATTTCGGAGTTTTTGGACCCATTCAACATCGATTTTAATAACACATATATATATATATATAGTTAAAAAAACAATAATTAAACAGTTATCACAAAAAGACAACCTTCTTTTTCTGCATAGAACATGATCTTCGAAGAAATCCATGCATTCGAATCTTCAACTATTTTTCTCCTTCTTCACAATATTATAAAAAAGTACAAATTCCAAAACATACTGATTTTAATTAAAATAAATACAAAAACTATTTGCAATAATTCATGGATCTTGATAATAAACATTGAAGATAAAAAGAGTTACAAACAATGAGAAACAAGATCATTAACTCTTAACCTCAAACAAAACAATGTTAAGGATAATGATCCATATCTCATATAGTGACTAACAAAAACATATAAATCTACGAACATAGAGATTTGTTTCAGACGTAGAGATTGAAGAATCTCAAGGCAACAACATCTTCAAGCTAGAAGAGAGAGACCAAACACGTGTTATACTAATTAGTTTTTCAGTTATGAAGTGGATTTGGACCTGTATGAACTAATCTCTTGTCGTCTTTATAAACATCATCTCTGTTTTCTTCTTCTAAACGTGAATCCATGAATGAAACTGAAGCTTTTGGAGCTTGAAACGATGAAGGACCAGATTTTCGAGATTGGTAATAATATTGATCAGGAGAAAGAGCTAATGAAGAGAAACTAAACTGAGTAAAGATTAAGATCCCACAGAAGAATACAGCTATTGTAGTGGATGTTGTTCTTCTTCTTCTTCTTCTTCGACTTCTTATGCTTCTATCTTGATTGTTACCTACACAAGCTTCCATGGTGGTTTGATTTGAGTGAGAAGAGAACCTTTTTATGGGTTTTGTGAGAAGTGAAAACAGAGGATTTTAGTATGAATCTTTGTGTTCTCTTTTGAAACAGGTGTTTTATTTTCTTTTTGTCTGTGTCTGTAAGTGCAGAGCAGGTTTTGGATTGAAGAAACTGACGAGCAAAATGGGGTTTGACTGATTATAATAATATTTCAGAAAGAAAAAAAAGTGAGAAATTTGAGTATAAACCCCAAAAGACAAAACTCTTTCTTTGTTTGAGTGAAGTCTAAGTAACAGAAAAGTTTGTCTGGATTTATTTGGATAATGAGAAAGAAGAAGAAAGCTGAAACTATATTTTATTTTAATACTTTTTTTTGGGTCTTATCAAATGATCTTGACCCTTAATTCATGGTAGAACCTTCTCACATTTGTACTAAGAAAATATTAAAAACTTTGAAACGTTTTATCTAACATTCAATTCAATGCTTTGATTGTTCTCTCTGCTACAATTTTTTATATACTATTTATAAATATTGCAATTAATTTTCAAATACTGCCATGTTGCTTGGAGATGGTGCAGTGGACAGTTCAGTATTAATAGCCGTTGTCTCCGGTAAATAAAATACATCGAATTTATGTTTTGTTAATGTGTGTGAGAGAGAGAGAGACTGTGTAAAACCAAATAGATTTAATGAAGTAATGAACAAAGTGTTTTTACAAGCTATTAATGAAGAATTACCTTAGTTTTACATAAAAATACCATTGTTTCAGAGATCTTTTGCTTCTCATATCTTAACGACGATTGTTCTCTGTTTTGTCTCCATCTCTATCTTAATGTGCCCATGTCTCTTTGTTCTGTCCTCCACGAGAGCTTCTTCTATCTTCTATGTCGTTGCTTTTCAACTCTTAGAGAAAACCATAACCAGAAGCAAACTCAGTTTTTTGATTAATGTCAATAACATCTAATGACTGACACAAACATTAAATTCTAATTCACAAATTTGACCCATCTTTATATCCTGCAAAAAGGTGTGAAAGTAGTTCATTTTCAGCTATGTTTACATAACTAGAGATACAACACAAAGCCTGTCAAAACCCAATAAAATCAATATGAATAAGAATGATACAAAACCCATTAATTGGCAAAAACGTGAGGCAGGGATAGATCTACATAGATAATGAGCAACTAAAGATAGAACTAGCATTGATGAGTATAATATGATTGTGTTTACCTTATTCAGTAGAGTCTCTCTGTTTTAGCCATCTGATTTGTGCAGAAGATGCAACAAAAGCTTCCCCATTTGTTAACATATACAAGTTATGAGGATTAAGAAGTTTGTTTTGCACCAAACTGGTCTTTTGAGTCTATTTCAAAGCTTTAGATTCATTCAGAACTGGTGGATGCATTTCTCATCAGCTCTCTAAATAAACAGATAATTAACAACTCGAGTCACCAAAATTCTTTACAAGAGCAAACACTATTTCTGAAATTGTGTTTTACCTTATTCAGTAGAGTCCCTCTGTTTCAGCCATCTGACTTGTGCAGAATATGCAACAAATGCTTCACGATTTGTTGACATATATACAAGTTATGTAAATCAAGAACTTGGTTTTGCAATTTGCACCAAAATGGTCTTTTGAGACTATTCAAAGCTTTCAATTCATTCATCATCAGCTCTCTCTCGATAATCAGCAAATTAGCAACTCAATTCAGTAACTCAAGTCACCAGAACTCTCTACAAGAGCAAACACCATTTCTGAAATGGTGAAACCGGTTCTTGTCTCTCATGATAATCTCTCTCGATGTAAGCCTGGAAACAAACTTATAGAAAATGTGACAATCATCACAGGTTCTCAAATTCTTCATAACCCGTATAGGATATCCTGCTTTACCATCAATGAGTGAAAATGCAATGGCGAGCTTCTCACTGTGATGACTGAGAGAAGATTCTTTTTCCTCCATTTCCACATCATGAAACACAGAACCCGTCTCAGGAACATAGCCCATGTTCCTTATCCTCTCCAATATTTCTTCCAATTTCTCATATATGGCCTTCGATTGCGGATGTGATTTGTCCCCTCTATTGAAAAAATGGATTTTGCCGTCATATTCAACTGAACTATAAGCAACGACTTTTTTAGTGCCCAGCCTCCTCATTTTACTCCTTACTTTGTCAACACAATCCCATTTACCAGCAGTTGCATAGATATTAGATAGTAGTACGTGGTATGAACCAATATTAGGAGCTGTTTCTACAAGTAAGTCTGCCACTTTTTCCCCTAATATCATATCATGATGAACTGCACAAGCACCCAACAAAGCACCCCAGATACCAGTATCTGGATCCATTGGCATATTTTTGATGAATTCATAAGCCTCTTCTAGAAGCCCAGAGCGTCCCAAAAGATCAACCATACATGCATAATGCTCTTTTCTCGGCTTAAGATTATTATCATTCGATCTAAGCATAAGGCTGAAATACCTCTTTCCTTCATTTACTAGTCCACCATGGCTACAAGCAGAAAGGACCCCAAGAAATGTCACATAGTTCGGTCTTACTCTTTCCGTCTGCATCAGACTGAACAATGCTAAGGCTTCTTTGCTATTTCCATTCATTGCATATCCTACAATCATCGTGCTCCATGTAACTACGTTCCTCTGTTTCATTTCGTCGAATAATACCCTTGCAGCTTCAGTGCTACCACACTTCAAGTACATATCAAGCCTTGCATTTTCGACTATTATGTTACAATTGATTTCTTTATTCCTCGCACGATCATAAATTCCTTTTCCAATCTCCAAAGAACCTAGCTGACCACAAGCAGAAAGCATACTCACGACTGTAAAAGAATCAAAGTAAATTTCATCCGCACACATTTTATGGTAATACTCAAGAGCTAAATCGGATTTCCCAGTTTGAACACAAACTGCAATAAACGCATTCCAAGCCACTAAATCTTTGACTTGCATTGATTCAAACAAGAACTCAGCCAAGCTAGATTCACCAAACTTCATATACATCAGCACCAACTCAGTTGAAACGATCCCAATACACTCAAAACCATGTTTCACAACATGGGCATGAAGGGCAAATCCACAGGGCGAAACCTCCAGCTGCGAGATTGCCTTCACCACAAACGGGTAAGTAAATTCATCAGGACGAACACCAAGATTTCGCATTTCCTTATAAAGTACAACACTCTCAAATGGAAGCTGGTTTTTAACGTACCCTTTGAAAAGGGTGTTCCAAAGAAAGATCCTGGGCTTGTGCATTTCGTCGAACAGTTGGCGTGCGTAACACATGTCACCTATAACTACAAAATTCTCCAAGAGCTGGGTTAAGAGGCTGTTCTTTTCAAAGAAACCAGTCCTTAGTATAACCGCATGGATCTTCTTAAGCTGCTTTGGCTTTGAAGAGCTTGCTCGTATAAGCTCGGAGAGCATCTGTTTTGTTAATGGCGCTTGTTTCGCAAGCATCTCTTCGTTGTACAGTGATCGTATTTTCAAAAAATATCTTAAAATTACGGATTTATATACTACTCAAAAAGCCCAATTACTTCATGAAAAGGCCCAATAACAAAAACCCCAAGAAATTTCAATAATAAGGCCCAAAAACCCAAGGAATTAAAGATTCAACAACATTAAATTTTTTTTGATCGAAAGTCAACATCATTAGATCCTTCATTAGTGGGTTTAGGTGATACCCATAAACTTTTTACCTTTTACTTGTTACCATAAAGGTCACTAATTAACCCCCAACAAAGTTTTACTTTTACACCGATTTCCTTTTTATTTTTTTTTATTTTTTTTTTCAACTTTACTATATTTAGATTGATAAGATCCGATCTATAGTCAAAGCTCAAACTCTAAACTTCATTCTTCATTCGTCCTTCTTCTTGTATGTGAGAAGAATTACAAACGGATGCATGAGGTTTTCTAAAATAGCAACTACCACTAAAGCACCTTAGCTATTTTTTCATTTCTTTTCAAATTCATAATTTTGTATTATTTGACAAGAAATTAATAAAATGAATCTTATTCATCATAAACTCTGAAATTTTTAATATTTCTTTATCTTATATATATATATATCTTGATTCTAACAAAATATAATTTTGAATTTTGCAATTGAATGCTTACAGCTAGTTAAAATGGTTGCAGTTCTATAAGATCGACTAGATTTTTTGACTTATTTAGAGAATTTCTTTGCTTCGATTCTTTTGTTT
This sequence comes from Lepidium aucheri, assembly GCA_900406435.1. Lineage (NCBI taxonomy): Eukaryota > Viridiplantae > Streptophyta > Magnoliopsida > Brassicales > Brassicaceae > Lepidium > Lepidium aucheri. The sequence goes on along the minus strand of OVBA01000097.1, from coordinate 51,886 downwards.
TTCTTATAAAGTTGATTCTCTAGTGCAAAATGTTAGTGTTCTCTCACGTGATATTATCTATGTAAACTTTATTCCTCGAGTTTGGTTCTCATCGCCATTAATTAATTTTTTTTTTTGTTAACAGATATATAAAACTTGTTTCATAATCAAAGTTTTTTAACTAAAATGGGTGAAACTCACCACCTAATATCAAATTAAATGAGAGACAAACTAGACAACTTATTTCATGACAATTAATAAATGTTTATTCACAACAAAAATTCGAATTGATTATTAACTCACGTCGGTGGAAAATGGGAATGATAAAAAGGAAATTCTCACCATCACAATTGAAATTTCAAAGATTGGATCATAACCTGTCAGAAGATATCATTCTGATTTGCTCAAAGTTTGTTAAGATTAAAAATCCATGTTGTATATACTCAATATTATCATATAAATTTAAGACCAAGTTGATTATCAGAAACAACTAGAATTTGTTAAACAAAAGAGTTATTGGATCAAGAGGTCAGACTAAATAGTAATACTGCAGAACGGCACTCACAGAACTCCACAAAAGTGGGTGCTATTGATAAATGGCGTACTGATACAGTTTTATAGGACAAAGTCCTATAAGTGTCATTGGACGAATCCCATAACGTACTGGTTGGTTTTGGGAGCTACAAGTCCTCATATAAAATCTTGAGGTGACCAGGCTTCGAACCATGGTGACGGTACTTACAGCCGTAAATCTATTACCATTAGACCACAGGGCCTGGTTAAAAGTATGTGATATTGGCTTAACTTAAGGCTTTAAACAAAACAAAACAGATTACCAAAAAATATGTAGTCAGTTGGTTTGTTGCTGATCTAGTTAGGTATCAGGTAAAAGGTTCGCTAAAAAAAAAACAAATTGAAAAGATTGTTCTAGACGCAAATATATATATTCAATTTCAAACCCCACAAACATTAAAATTCATTTCTTCTAATATTTATTTTCTTCTCAAAACAAATTTACTTTTATTGTTTATATGTGGATCGATGTGAACAACAATCGCAGGAAAAACGTTGAATTAATGGTATTCGTTGATTTGAGATCTCGCCAATTGTTGCATTATCATCCATTCTTTCAAATGTGTTTTTACAGGTCAGATTGTTGACTATTAAACAAATTATATGATTCCAATGATATTGCTTCTGATTTTGTTTACATGTCATGTTGTAATTTCAACTGAAAAAATGGTATCATAAACAAAAAATGACATAGAGTAAAACATTCACAATTTAGTTTGTAAAGACTCTAGATTGATCAAAGATAAGTATAGTTTCGACTAAATCCATTTTATACCTATTTCATGAGATAACATGGGATTATAATAAGAATAAAAATAGGTTAGACAGTAACACCAAGCCTAATCCAATTCGCTCAAGGATTACAAAAAAGACAACTTTTAAATAATGTTATAAAGTTACTTTATAGAATGATCATTTTCACCTATTTTTTTAATTTATAAAAAGACATACAAGTGATTTTAATAAAATACGATTTACTATATATGTCATAGATAGAGCAGAATTCAATAAAATACGATTTACTACTTTATAATTTGAGAACGATATATATATTTAATGTGAATATAAGATAAGATCTTAGTAAACGTGATCACCACTATACAATGTAAATTAATCTTGAAATATGCATAATCATATGTTAAAGGTGGATCCGAGATTCTACTTCGGTCCACTGAAAATAACGGATCAAATATAAAAGAACCAATTGGTTGCAAACACTAAGTCTTTATCTCGGATAATATATTCGATTCAGCAAAATATCTCGTCTTGGATAATATATTTGTTTTAATATCAATTGTGCTAAGACCGGTTCCAACATCATATTTTAAAATGAATTTCTTATGAATTATATATAGAGTAAAATACAATGCAAGATGGGAGATTCGTGGTAAATTGTCATTAAGTAGATAGAGAAAAAAAGACATGTTTTTCTGTTTTGTACTAACCCTTACAATCTCTATATAAACGAAGGAGACTACGAGTGAAAATATTCATCAAACAAAAAAAAGAAGAAGAGAGCTACAAAGAGAGAAAGAGAAGGAGAGAGATGGCTACTTCAGGGACATATGTGACGGAGGTTCCATTGAAAGGATCGGCGGAGAAACATTATAAACGGTGGAGGAATGAGAACCACCTCTTCCCCGACGCCGTTGGCCACCATATCCAAGGTGTTACTGTCCACGAAGGTGAATGGGACTCTCATGGAGCCATCAAAATTTGGAACTACACATGTGGTAAATTATTCATCTATCTTAACTATATACTACGATTATACCCGTATTATAACGTAGGATTAAATTGTTTTGATATTGTTTATTAAAATCGTGTTCTTGTTAGACCCGTATTGATATTTTGGAATATTATTTTGAGATGTTGTTTTAGACCTCCAAAACCCAAACCCGTACCAAAAGTGATCCCAATTAGAGAAACTGAACCTGAAAAAAATACTCAAATGAGTCCTAAATCTATATACCCAAAAAAACCGAACTCAAACCCGAACTCAAACCAAATTTTATTTTTTCGAGTTTTTCTATTAAATCTTTTTAAATTTTGAATTTTTATATAAAAATACTCAAATCTGAATTTGACCTATACCGAACCAAATTCTATTCGAAAAAAATATTTGAATAAGTCTTAAACTAAAATAACCAAAATACCAAAGTAGATAAACCGAACCCGACAAAATATAAGAATGTGTCTACATATCCCAAAAAAATTCAAACCTGTACCTGAACCGAATCAATACCGATATATTTTTATTAAGCTTTAACTTTTTAAGAGTTTTTTCAATTAAATTTTTATTAATTTTAAATTTTTGTATAGAAATCTGCAACAAAAACCTACCTTAAACCAATTTTTAAGGATTGTTGTGTACTTTAGATTAATTTTATCTTGTAGTTTATAATATGGTTAAAATAAAAGTGTCTCACACTTTAATATACTAAAACACGTCATGGTAGTTGGTGATATTAAGACTGTGATCTCATTACATAAACTCACATAGGTTTTACATTTGAAACCCATCAATGAATTTTAAGCAAATGAGTAATAAGCTTAATTCTAGTGATTTACAAGTCCAAAAATTCTTCACACAGACTAACAAACATATGATTAATTCATTTAAAAATACGAAAATTAGGGTTTTGGTAATAATACTGCACAATTAAATTGAATTCAATCATAATATATAAATGTTTAGATGGGAAAGCTGAAGTGTTCAAGGAGAGAAGAGAGATAGACGATGAGAATTTGGCTGTAACATTTAGAGGACTTGAAGGTCATGTAATGGAGCTACTTAAAGTGTATGATGTTATATTTCAATTCATACAAAAGTCACCTGAAGATATGATCTGTAAGATTACTATGATTTGGGAGAAGCAAAACGATGACTTGCCTGAGCCAAGCAATTACATGAAGTTCGTCAAGAGTATGGTTGCTGATATGGACAATCATATTCTCACCAAAGCTTAATTATCTCGAACCATCATCATCATCAGGGTCATGATCATGTCTACATAATGTGTGTCTTTATTATAATGTTTTAAATATAATAATTGTGTGGTTATAATATATTGCATGTATCGTTTCCTTTGTTACGATATATTTCATGTTGTTTATTATGGCAGATATGTTTCTTGGTGGATGTTGAGAGTTCAATGAACATGTACACATCATATCAATATGTATATCACTAATTAATTATAATTTATTTTAAAATATATTATTTAATGTGTTGGTGGATAATTTATAAGCATTTTTGTCAAACCTAATGCGTACTTATTAATTATTCTATGACCAGAAATTGAAACGTACGTGTACAAGATAACATTAGGTTTATTTGTGGATTTAATATCGTTTAAGTATACAATATTTACACAAGTGAGTTTTTAATCTAGTGGCAGATTGTAAGTCCACTAAAAATACATGTATTTATATATTTTAAAATCGAATCTTACTGTTTATATTATGTAGGAATTTGGATAATGAATCGGCCAGTTATGATCTAATGTTGACAAAAAAAAATATATATATATATATACAATATTCCCTTATTTTAATGTCAATTATTTGTATATATATATATATATAATATTTATCTCAATGATTCAATTCTCACAATTATTACCATCACCATCACTGTCACAATCAATCCATCAACATTATGATCATCAACATCACAATCATCACTATCACCATGATCAACGTTACCATTATTATATCTTACACTATCAGTCTATTTATTACCATCATTATCAAACTCTCATAAGTTGGTTTTGTAATATGTCTATAGTCACCTTGTAATATGCTTTGCATGGAGTTTTTTTTTTCTTAAAATGTGGTGATTTCTTCAAAACATCACGTGTTTATTTTCTTATTCATCAGAAACCTTAAATCAATTAAAAGTTTGGACCCAAAATGTGATAAATAACATATTAGGACAATGTGATGCAGCTCAAAACCGACCATGATTATTGTGAATTTATGGCTTGATGACCATGACCGGTTTTAATAGTCCGAACCCGACTGTATTCATCATTTTAGAATTGAAAAATTTGTGTTATAAAGGCCGTTCTATTAGCCAAATTCCTACATAAATTTTATAGGTGGTAGGACTCAATTCTTAGTTATATATGTGCGTCTGCCTTTAATAAATTTATCACCAGTCACTAGACTAAATGCTACAAACCCTATTCATCATTTAAGAATTGAAAATTTTGTGTGGTAGCTGGTAAAGTTAATTAGTAGTCTTTACAAAAGCATTTAATATATGAGTGTTACAATGACCCATACATATGTATTATTTCTTAAATAGTTAAATGTATTTTGTTATTTGACCCTACGAACCCAATCATGTTATTGCTTCAGAGATTTCCATAAATGAGTTTATGAGTTATTGAGCCGCGTCCCATCCTTAGAGCAACTCCAATAGGACACCAAAAACCCAAATTTGGTGTAAAATGCATTCCAATGGGACACCAAAAAAACACCAAAACACCAAATTTGGTGTAATTGCTACAGTAATATACCAAATTTGATGTAATACTATTCATCACACTAAAACTTAAAATATTATTATTTCATTTTTTTTCATTTATTTATATATTTTAAATAATGCCAAATTTAGTTTTTCATCTATGAATACAATTTAAATGTTACCCACACCAAATGTTATAATTAATATAAATTTTAAATTAATTATATCAAACTATAGTTATAATTAATGTAAAGTTTTAATTGTAGTTATATTGTAAACTTAACTTAATCTATAAAAATTAATTAACTGTAGTTAACTTTTTATATAATTAAAATTATTTTAATTAATTTAATATTTTATTATGTACAAAATATTGGTTTATGGGTAAATTTTGATTAAGATTAAAAATACAAATAAAATTTTAACTATAACATTGAAAACATAACATTTAGAATACAAATTAAATTAATATGATATATGTCATATGTATCTTCCATATTTTTATACTCTATTTAGTACAAATTTCTACAATTAATAATTAAATAGTTATAATAATTTAGTATGTATCCAAATTATTAAAAGTTTAAATTTTATATTTAATAATATAATAATAGAGAAAAGTATTTTTAGTGTAATATTTAGTGTTGTGGTTGGAGTTGAAAGAAAAAGTAAAACACCAAAACACCAAATTTGGTGTAATTTCAACACCAAAAATGGTGTTACCATTGGAATTGCTCTTAACATAAGTATAATATTGTTGGGCCGTAAATAAGTGTGGCCTACTAAATTACAAAGTAAATTAACTATATAATTAATTGTGGCCCATCTGAAATAGGTAAGGTACAAACCACACATTACAAAGACAAAACTAGAGCCCAAAAAAAAAACCTAGAATAGTATCCATATATTAGCTTGGACATAATAACCAGAATCGAACTGATCCGGTTACTAAAAAAACTTTTTGGTTCTAATATCTGGGTAATTTTGTTTTTCGATTCAGTTTGATTTAGTTTTCAAAACCCAAAAAGTACCAAATAGAAATCATAACTAGTTAGTGCTCAAAATACTTTAGTTACTTTTGTTACAATAAACCATACTTTTGTGTATTTGTTCACTTTTAGTTATTCGGAACGGAACTAATATTATTTAATACTAATTCTGTTTCACTTTTTGGTATTGAGAACCAAATTTAAGTATATATACTCATTTTATTGGTTACCAATTTTCAGAATCAAATAAGCATAATCAAACCGAAGAACCAAATACCCAATGCTAGATATAATAATATTTGAAGTTGGATTTATAGACCGAATCTTATCGATTCATTTATCAACAAACAAAAAATAATGCTCGAGAAAACATTATCATATCCAAGTGTTTGAAGTTTGTATTATTGATCAGATTTGATGCATCCAGTTATTAGGAAAAATGAATGCTAGAAAACATAATCAAATGAACAAAAAGGTCTGAAATTCTCCAAATTGTTTTTGCTTGATCATACCATTTAGATGGTCATCAAGAAGCCACACATTAACTGCTTATACATATCGAAACAACAACAACACACACAAAATTTTAACAAAAAAAGACCAAAGAAAAAACAACAAATTGTTTAGGTAGATGAAGAGCCTGATTTGGAAGAGTTAGTGATACCTCTGCAACCAGCACCTTCATGCCATTCAAGCATAATCTCAACCTCACCACACTCAACATTATTAAGTCTAATGATCATATCTTGTGTGATCTTACCATTGTTCCATACAATACTACTTTCATCTGATAAACAGTTGTGTCTTGATGGTTGAACTCTTTTGATTGCACATCCATTAGGAAGCCTTAAAAGCTCCATTCCCATTTTCAAAGCTTCTAAATATGGTTGAATGTCTATGTTTGCATCTCCCATTTTGTCATCTCCTGTGAACTTGTCCCAGTCAAACACTACCTAAAACATATCCAACAATTGAACAACACACACAAATCATGTTATCTACACAAACAGAACACAAGATTTCTCTGAAACCAGTTATGTTTTGTAAGTTTACCAAACGAATTGGAACATTTGGATCTTTGATTGCAACAGTAATTTCTTCATTCCATACTGGGTTGCAATTCTTTTTCACCACTTTTGTCTTCAATGTCTGAAGATTCCAATTCATATAAGTCAACCAAAAATTGAATAAATAACAGAGAAATTCATACATCTGACGAATTAACCAATTCAATTCCATGATTATTAACAAGTAACCATTAGATCGACAACAAGACCCGATCTATAGCTAAGTTCTCCAAATGGAGGAAGATGAAATTTGAACCCACTATCTCATGCCTAGCTAAATCAGGGGCAAACCAACTGGGCACATGTTTGTTGGCAGCCACCGGAGACATTAGTTTACGAATTAAAGGCAATTTTTCTCTCGGTTTCAAAGAATTATGAAATTACGATTGTGACAAATGAACAAATGGATGATTTTGATGATAAGATCTAAGAAGGAACCTGATCGGCGACGGTGAGAACGACGTAAGGATCACTGCTTCGATGGTCACGAATGGCGAGATTAATCCCTTTTTTGATGTGAATCGTTAGCAATCCAAGAGGTTTTTGATCCATTGATTGGAAGAAATTCTGTAAAAAAGCTTTGTTTGACTAAAAGTTATTGGAGATTATGATAATAACGATGATTGTTTGTGCTTTGAATATCCTTCCCAAGTATTCAACACGTTCTCTCCAATTCCATTTGCTTAAATATTTTTATTTAATTAAAATTAAGGAAATGAATTTTTTAACATTATTCAACATCATTCCTCCCCTCATTTTTTATAGTCAAGATCATACCTACCTTTTGACATATTGTTCTAGAATAAAACCGAACCAAACTGAACTGAATTAAAACCAGGTAAATAATTTAATGGTCTTTATTTTTTATATCTGAAAAACCAAATCTGAACAAAAACCCGAATAGTTACTAAAATATAATTATATATTTAAAAATAGGTTTTTATATGGAATTTAATAATTTAAATATCCAAAATTGTATTTATAAATCTAAATTTATTAGTGAGTGTTAATCAAAATAACTAAAATCAAAAATATATAATTTTATAGAAAAAATCTCAAAATAATCCAAAACTTGATTTTGAATGCAATAATATACCCATCTTGTATATAATTTTGAGGTTATAATTTTGATTACTTGTAAGAGATTATAGATTTTGCATGTTTTTACTAAATAATTATTTTCTTTTAAATTTGTGGGTTATAACCTTCTAAAAATTATATTTCGTGTCATTTTTGATATTTTTATGATTTTTTAGGTTTTACATGTTTTGGTAAAATAACTCATTTTTCTACAAATTTGTGAGTTATAGCCTTCTAAAAATAACATTTCACATCATTTTTGATTACTTGTAAGAAGTAATAGATTTTGCTTGTTTTTACTAAATAACTTATTTTCTTGCAATTTCGTGGGTTATAACCTTCTAAAAATAATATTTTCGTGTCATTTTTGATATTTTTTAGATTCTATAGATTTTACATGTTTTGAAAAAATAACTCATTTTTCTATAAGTTTGTGAGTTATAGCCTTGTAATAATAACATTTCACATCATTTTTATTACTTGTAAGAGATTATAGATTTTTCATGTTTTTACTCAATAACTCATTGTCTTGCAAATTCGTGGGTTAAAACCTTCTAAAAATAATATTTCATGTTTTTTTTGATATTTTTATGATTTTATTGATTTTACATGTTTTGGAAAAATAACTCATTTTTCTATAAATTTGTGAGTTATAGCCTTCTAAAAGCAACATTTTACATCATTTTTGATTACTTGTAAGATTTATAGATTTTGCATGGTTTTACTAAATGAATTATTTTCTTGCAATTTCGTGGGTTATAACCTTCTAAAAATAATATTTCATGTCATTTTTAATATTTTTATGATTTTTTAGATTTCACATGTTTTGGTAAAATAACTCATGTTTTTACAAATTTGTGAGTTATAGCCTTCTAAAAAATAACATTTCAAATCAGTTTTGATTACTTATAGGAGATTATAGAGTTTGATTGTTTTTAGTAAATAAATCATTTTCTTTTAAATTTGTGGGTTATAACCTTCTAAAGATAATATTTCATGTTATTTTTGATATTTTTATGATATTATAGATTTTACATGTTTTGGAAAAATAACTCATTTTTCTACCAATTTGTGAGTTATAGCCTTCTAAAAATAACATTTCACATCATTTTTGATTACTTGTATGATATTATAGATTTTGCATGTTTTTACTAAATAACTTTCGTTTTTGCAATTTCGTGGGTTATAACCTTCTTAAATTAATATTTCGTGTCATTTTTAATATTTTTATGATTTTCTAGATTTTACATATTTTGGTAAAATAACTCATTCTTTTACAAATTTGTGAGTTATATGCTTCTAAAAAGAACATTTCACATCATTTTTGATTACTTGTAAGAAGTTATAGATTTTGCATGTTTTTACTAAATAACTCATTTTCTTGCAATTTCATGGGTTATAAACTTCTAAAAATAATATTTTCGTGTCATTTTTTATATTTTATAGATTTTATAGATTTTACATGTTTTGGAAAAATAACTCATTTTTCTACAAATTTGTGAGTTATAGCCTTCTAACAATAACATTTCACATCATTTTTGATTACCTGTAAGAGTTTATAGATTTTTCATGTTTTTACTAAATAACTTATTGTCTTGCAAATTTGTGGGTTATAACCTCCCAAAAATAAAATTTCATGTCATTTTTGTNAATATTTTGAAGATTTTATAGATTTTACATGTTTTGGAAAAATAACTCATTTTTCTACAAATTTGTTAGTTATAGCCTTCTAAAAATAACATTTCACATCATTTTTTATTACTTGTAAGAGATTATAAATTTTGCATGTTTTTACTAAATAAATTATTTTCTTGCAATTTCGTGGGTTATAACCTTCTAAAAATAATATTTCATGTCATTTTTAAAATTTTTAGGATTTTTTAGATTTTACATGTTTGGATAAAATTACTCATTTTTCTACAAATTTGTTATGGCCTTCTAAAAAATAACATTTCACATCATTTTGATTACTTTTAAGAGATTATAGATTTTGCATGTTTTTTAGTAAATAAATTTGTTTTTTTGCAATTTCATGGGTTATAACCTTCTAAAAATAATATTTCATGTCATTTTTAATATTTTTATGATTTTTTAGATTTTACATGTTTTGGTAAAATAACTCATTTTTCTAGAAATTTGTGAGTTATAATCTTTTAAAAATAATATTTCACATCATTTTTGATTACTTGTAAGAAATTATAGATTTTGCATGTGTTTACTAAATAACTTATTTTCTTACAATTTCGTGGGTTATAACCTTCTAAAAATAATATTTCATGTCATTTTTGATATTTTTATGATTTTAAAGATTTTACATGTTTTGGAAAAATAACTCATTTTTCTAGAAATTTGTGAGTTATAGCCTTCTAAAAATAACATTTAACATCATTTTTGATTACTTGTAAAAGATTATAGATTTTGCATGGTTTTACTAAATAATTCATTCTCTTGCAAATTTGTGGGTTATAACCTTCTAAAAATAATATTTCATGTCATTTTTGATATTTTTATCAAAATAAGAAAAAAATTTAAAAACAAAAAAACTGGCCAATGAGGTTCACCACGTGGCGAATCTGCCTCTTGCAGCCCCTTAACCCCGAATCCGGCTCTTCATTTTTTCATTTTTTTTCCTTTTATGAGCTCTTAATGTGCATGCTCTAAGAAAATTAGTTAGTTAATAAAAACATGTAAAGTGTTTAAGAGAGAGAAATGAGGAGGTCATTTCACACATTGACTTTATTAAAGTCAATGGGTTAGTTTTGAAAGAATCCCAATTTTATATAATTGATTTATGGTTTTTTAGACTTTTTAATATTTTTTCTGTTAGATATAGGTACTTAAACCGTTTAAATAATCGAACGGTTTTTAAATTTTTGTATTCGATCCAAAACAAACAAAAAATACCTGAATGATTCTACAATTAAAGAACCGAAAATTAGAGAAATTTAACTAAACCAAACCGAACCGAACAAAATAACCGAAGACCAATATTCATACTTTTACAAAAAAAAATTTAGGAGTGAAGATAACAAATCTATTACATGTTTTACTTTTCAACGTCCACGAAAGTGGGCTTGAAGAAGACTTCATTAAAATGGGCCCCAATATCTTCTGTATTGGTCCATTGGAGTTTGGAAGGTGAGAGAGTTTCGGTGCTTGAAAGGGTTTGCTTTGCTTGCGGATGAAGTTTCGGGTCAACCACCATTGTCTTAGCTTTCCATTTATATAGTCATCTTTCTTCCTTCTTTAGTCTCACCTTAAAAACTTTCTCTTTTGTGTTTTTTAATTTCAAGTTTCAGATTTTTCATCAGACAAACAAGAGACCAAGCCTATCAATCATTCATCAGTTTCAGTTTTCGTGATTTCTGATCTCTTGTAGAGTTTCTTGAATGGTAGAAACAACTCAGATCATCAGAGAATTTATGCTCTCCCATTGCACCACCGCAAGGGCGAGCTATCTCCTCCGTCTCTCCGCCGTATCATTCGCTTCTTATAAGGAAGGCTGGTACTATCATTGCATTGGCCTCGACCCTTGAACTCTCTTCTCTCATTGTTTTTAAGTTTTCGTTGTTAAAGATGATGTTTCCTTACAACAACAAGCATAAGAAAAACCATAAACTGAAGACAACCAACAGGTTCCTTGTTAGTATCAATGTCTTAGGAAGTGCTGGACCAATTCGTTTTGTTGTCAAAGAAGAAGAAACTATAGCTAATGTGATTGATCATGCCCTTAAATGCTATGCTCGTGAAGGAAGGCTTCCACTTCTTGGATCTGATTCCAGTTTTTTCCTACTTTATTGCCCTTACTCTGCTTCTCAAGGTTCATTATTTGCTTGCTTTCACTGATTCTTCCAAACTTACTATTATTAAGTCCAAGTCTGTTTCTCTCTTGTACGTTTTTATCAGCATTCAATCCATTGGGGAAAATCGGTTCAACGGGATCGAGGAACTTTCTTCTGTCTAAGAAGTTAGAGAGTCAAAACCTTGAAGACTCTATGGTCACAACAACAATCAGGAAGAAGTGGAAGGCTTGGCTTAACAAGTCTTTGGCACATTTGGTTCCTTCACATTAGATCATGCTTTGAAAGCTTTTACGTTTCCTATAGATCTGACAGATCTGATTTGTTTTGGTTTTGTTGTCAGAAGACTAATCATTTACAAACCTTTTGTTTTCTATTCTTTTATTAACTTATTTATGTATCGGATTCCATTCGCCTCACGGATGGGAACTAATGATTAGTTATATTTACAAAGATTTTGGTCTCATTGGCGTGCATCCGCTAGGAATTAAACCTACAAATTCGCCAATTATGAGTTGGGCGCTTTAACCATTCAGCGGAATTAAATGCAGGGTTGTATTTAGATTGATATTGGATTATCAAAACTTTTCGGATTTTCTTTTAATCAGCCACTCTAATACATTGACTGTTTTGGTAGAATAGATGGATTTGTATGTGCTCTTTTCTCTAAACAACAATAGAAAGTCTCATAGAGCCAACTAATAGAAAGTTTGGTTGATTTGTTTCTTGCAAAGTATTTTGCACGAGCTTTAAGTAATTTGTGTTGGTTAATTCCTTGATGAACAAGCTATCTCTTTAATAAGTGTTAGTTATTTTAGAGATAGGATAAGATCTCTACTAAGAGTTAGTTACTAAGAGATAGGATCAAATCTAAGAGATAAGATCAAATTTATAGATTAGATTCATGGCAATTAATCTATAAATAGGGAGTTTAAAAAGGTTTGTTCCTTAAGACTTTAGAAAGCAAGGTTTAGGTTTTGAGACAGTTTCCTAAATCAATAAGAAAAGAAGTTCTTATATTCTAAAGTGTGCAAATTCGTATTACTTGAATTTGGCTTCTGTTTTTCAAAACTATTCCAAACTACAATACAAACGGTTCATTTTTCAAGGTTTTGTCTCGGACCCATGGACCATTCACTAAAAACGATCATACGACTTGACAACAAGTCAGCCATCGAACTCATAAAGAATCTTGTTTTCGATGGTTGTAGTAAACATATTCACAAGAGATACCACTTCATACGAGTGTATCGAGAATGGGTAAATCGATGTTGAGCATGTGTCCGGAAACAAGCAATGTACGGACATACTAATGAAGGCATTGGCAAGAATTAAGTTCAAAGAAATGAGGATGTTGATCGGAGTTCAAAACCTGTCGAAGAATCACTTTGAGCTTAAGAGTGAAATTGTCGGATAAACTCAAAATATATAGCTTGGAGAACAAGTTTCTAATAACCTAGATTTAGTTAGTTAGAATAAGATATTCTCCAAGATAGACTAGGATTAAAAGAACTAATCATAATAGGTTTACGTTTAATAAAGTTATATTAAATCTATAAATACTTTAGTTGAGTTGTGACTCGTTGTTGTTAGTTTTTGAGTTATATTTCTAAGCAATAAAAGAAGAACAATTTCTTTAATCTCGACCCTTGAACTCTCTTTTCTCATTGTTTTTGACTTTAGTTTCTTCGTTAAAGATAATGTTTCCTTACAACAACAAGCATAAGAAAAACCATAAACTGAAGACAACCAACAGGTTCCTCGTCAGCATCAATGTCTTAGGAAGTGCTGGACCAATTCGTTTTGTTGTCAAAGAAGAAGAAACTGTAGCTAATGTGATTGATCATGCTCTCAAATGCTATGCTCGTGAAGGAAGACTTCCACTTCTTGGATCTGATTCCAGCTCTTTCCTACTTTATTGCCCTTACTCTGCTTCTCAAGGTTCATCATTTGCTTGCTTTTCAGTGATTCTTCCAGACTTACTGGCTACTTTTACTATCATTAAGTCTAATTCTGTTTCTCTTTTCTATAATTTTATCAGCATTCAATCCATTGGGGAAAATCGGTTCAACCGGATCAAGGAACTTCCTTCTGTCTAAGAAGTTAAAGGCTCAGAACCTTGAAGACTCTGTGGTCACAACAACAATCAGGAAGACCTCTGGAAGGTGGAAGACTTGGCTCAACAAGTCTCTAGCACTTTTGGTTCCTTCACATTAGATTATGCTTTGAAAGCTTTTACAATTTCTAGAGACATGTTTTGGTTTTGTAGTCAGAAAAATAAGCATTACAAACCTTTTGTTTCGGTTTTTCATGTAATTGGGTACTTTACTACATTGACTGAGTTTTGGTAGCATAGATGGACTTGTTTCTGCTCTTTTCTTTGAACAACAATAGAAAGTCTCATAGAGGCAGCTAAAAAGGACAAAATATATGCTTCTAATGTCGTAATTACAAAACTAACTATGCTTATGTAAGAATCTGATCTCTCTCAGTCATATTATGCATCTTCACTTGAGTTATCACTGCCTTCATTTCCCGGAATCTCCATTCTCTGCATTTCTTGTTGCAGTTGTTGATTCAGATCCTGCAGAATCTCTGCTTCTTCATAACCACCTCTCACTTGTTCCCATGATGACTGTCTCTTGAAGTCTTTGGTATCAGTACAAGGTTTTCCATCTACATTGCTCTGTACTTTGAATGCTTTTTCTATAAAACAAAGACAAGAGAGACTGTCAAAACAAAAAACACAAGATAAGATAAACAGAGAACAAAGAGAGAAGTTTGTATAACAATGAAGTACCTGGAGCTTTCTGCTGTTTTTTTTCTTGTTTCACTTTCTTACAAGCCTTGGACCGCTTCTTCGTCTTACTTGAAACGTTCTTCACAGTATTAGCAGTAGAAATAGCAGCAGCTTCTACTGATGATGCATCATTTAGAGCAGCTTCTACTGATGATGCATCATTTAGAGCAGCTTCTACTAATGATGCATCATTTAGAGCAGCTTCTACTGATGATGCAACATTTAGAGCACTCTCTGTTACTAACAGAAGCAAAAACAATGTCAACAAACAGATTTTCAAGGTTTAGAAACCACACACATGAGGAACTAGAAGAAGTTAATCTACAGCAAAGAACAGGAGAACATGGAGGTTGGTTTTGTTGCTCTTTCGCCTTCTGAGCCTTAGACAACCTTGCTCTAGGCTTGTTATCTGGTTCTGTAAAGCTTGTACTTGCCTCTGCTAAACCTTCATCTGACTTACAAGATTCAATCTCTACATTTGATAGCGTGCTTTGAGCAACAGTAGTTACTACTTCACCTGTCCCAATTCAACAAACAACTAAAATTTGGGCGAGAAATAAGAAAAGTAGGTTTTTTTCTGTTTTTGGTTTCTCTTCACTTACTTGATGCATTCCGAATATTCTTGCAAAGTAATTTGTACGAGCTGAAGTAATTTGGCTCCTGTTTCTCAAAACGATTCCAAACTACAACACAAAAGATTCGATTTTTCAAGGTTTTGTCTCGGACCCATGAACGATTCAGTAAAAACGAGTTTCGTAGAGTCTCGAACTAACCTAATCGAGTAAATTGTCGTGGAATTTGAAATGTATCGTGTATAAATTTCAGAGTTTCTTCTTTGCTCTTGTAGCTTCGCATGCATTCTTTGATTCTGCATTGAACCTGAAAAAACCCAGAACAAAGAACGAAGATATTGTAATGTAGAATTTATTCCAGAAGATTTTCTTAGATTCCTGAATACATGTAGATGCTTACAAAATCTCTGAATTCGACTAGTTTTTCAGGATTGTAAAGATATTTTGATCCCTTTTTCTGAAAATACATTCTCTGATTTCACAGATTCAATTGAGCTTTCTTCGAGAGAGAAAGAGAGATTTTTATAACCTAAAGTAGAAAGGCGCGAACTTTTTTTGTCTCAAAACCTAAAAGTGAAGGTTTTGGCTCATTAAGTCTCTAACACTTATGGTTTCTTCACATAAAGATCATGCTTTGAAAGCTTTTATACGATTTCTAGAGATCTTTTTGGTTTCTGCTCTTTTGCTCTGAAACTAACTATGGTAACATGAGAATCTGATCTTCTCAGGAATTTCTTGTTGCAGTGGATCAATACGTTTTGTTGTCAAAGAAGAAGAAACTGTAGCTAATGTGATTGATCATGGTCTCAAATGATATGCTCGTGAAGGAAGACTTCCACTTTTTGGATTTGATTCCAGCTTTTTCCTACTTTATTGCTTCTCAAGGTTCATCATTTGCTTGCTTTCAGTGATTCTTCGAGATCTACTGGCTACTTTTACTACAATTAAGTCTAAGTTTGTTTCTTGTACATTTTTATCAGCATCCAATCCATTGGGGAAGATCGGTTCAACCGGATCAGGAACTTCCTTCTGTCTAAGAAGTTCAGAACCTTAGACTCTGTGGACACAACAACAGTCAGGAAGACCTCTGGAAAGTGGAAGACTTGGCTGAATAAGTCTCTAGCACTTTTGGTTCCTTCACATTAGATCATCACAAACCTTTTGTTTGGTTTTTTCATATAATAGGTGACTCTAATACATTGACTGAGTTTTGGTAGAATAGATGTACTTGTTTCTGCTCTTTGCTCTAAACAACAATACAAAGTCTCATAGTGGCCAGTTAACAAAGAGAATAATTTGTTCCTAATGTTGTAATCACAAACCTAACTATGCTTATGTAAGAATCTGATCTCTCTCAGTCATATAGTGCATCTTCACTGCTTTCATTTCCAGTGATGTTCATTATCTGAATTGTTGCAGTTGTTGATTCGGATCCTGCAGAATCTCTGCTTCTTCATAACCACCTCTCACTTGTTCCCATGATGACAGTCTCTTGAGGTCTTTGGTATCAGTACAAGGTATTGCATCTCCATTGCACAGTAGTTCATGTACTTGTTCTATAATACAAAGACAGGAAAGACTGTTAAAGCCAAAAAAACACAAGATAAGAGAAACAAAGGTACAAAGAGAGAAGTTTGAATCTACATGAAGTACCTGGAGCTTGTTGCTGCTGTTGAGAGGCAAAAAGCTGTTCTTTATTGTACCGCCTTCTCGCTTTACCTGAAACGTTCTTCACAGTATCTAGAGCATCACCAGAAACACTAGTACTAGGAGCTTCTTCAGGCACTTCTGATGATTCATCAGTTGGATCAGTCTCCATTACTAACAAAAGCATACGCAATGTCAACAAACAGAGTTCTAGGAACACTCAAATGAGGAACAAGGAGAAATTTGAAGTACATAAGAGTACCTGGAGCTTGTTGTTGCTGCCGTTTCATTTCTTTTGCTTTCTTACGAGCTTCGGACCGCCTCTTCGTTTTACTTAAAACAGCAGCTTGTTGAGGCACTTCTGATGAAGAAAATTGCAATGTAAACAACAAGATTTCCCAATTTTTAGAAGCACACGAATGAGGAACAAGCAAAAGTTCATTTAACAGACATAATCAGAAGAACCTGGAGGTTGTTTCTTAGCTCTTTCGCCTTTCGAGCCTTGGAAAATCTCTTATCTCGTTCTGTATAACTTGTACTTGCCTCTGCTACATCTTCATTTGACTCACAAGTTTCAATCTCTACATTTGATGATGTGGTTTGAGCAACAGCAGTTACTGCTTCAATTACAAACAAAAACCAAATAAAACTTGGGAGAGAAGTAAGAAAACTAGGGTTTCTTCAATTCTTGGTTTCTGTTCACTTACTTGATACATTCCGAATATTCTCGCAAAGTGTTTTGTACGCGATGAAGTAATTTGGATCCCGTTCTTCAAGAACAGTCCAAGCTACAACATAAAAGATTAAGATCTTTCAATGTTTTGTTTCGTAACCATTGAAGATTCAGTAAAACAAACTAACCTGTTCTAGTTAATCTTCGTGGAATTTGAAATGTATCGTGTATGAATTCAACAGTTTCTTCTTTGCTCTTGTAGCTTCGCATGCATTCCTTGATTATGAAGTAAACCTGAAGAAAAAACAGAGCAAAGAACGAAGATATAGATTGTAATGTAGAACTGAATCTTTTGATACGAAGAGATTCTTCTATTCATGAATCTGTATATACTTACAAAATCTGCGACTTCTTCTAACTTTTCACCATAACGATCTATAAGATCCTTCATTTTTCTGAAATTGTTCTCTCTGCGATCTGTTGGAGAAAGAAAGAGAGACTCTGATAAAGAGGTTTAAAGGAAACAAGAGCGCGAATTTCTTTTATATGAACTGTTCATTAAGGCTTTTCTCTTGGCCCATTTGTTCTTTTTAGGCCCATCTATCATTAAGCCCAAATAAATCATCTTGTGAAGAAAGTACGTGTTTTCTGAGTCAATGGTTGAAGAACTTGACTGATGAATAATGGTTATA
Organism: Lepidium aucheri; assembly: GCA_900406435.1. Classification (NCBI taxonomy): domain Eukaryota; kingdom Viridiplantae; phylum Streptophyta; class Magnoliopsida; order Brassicales; family Brassicaceae; genus Lepidium; species Lepidium aucheri. The sequence continues at coordinate 33,540 of OVBA01000097.1, read as the reverse complement.
CTAGTGACTAAATAATAAAAATACGATTTTGATTACTAATAGTAGGGCTGGACATAATACACGAAATTCAAACCTCTAACTCGAGTCCAAATTCGATTTGAAATATCCAAAACCAAATCGAATTAAAATATATAAAATATCTAAATGGGTTTTATATTATTTGAGTATGTGTACCCAACCCCAATCGGATAAAATCTACAATCTAAACGGATACCCAAAATACCTGAAATATATAATATATTTATTTTTATATATACTTTTAAGTAAATAAATATTTAAAATTATAAATATAAGTTTAATATACTAGTCAATTTAAAATTAGTATAACTAAAAAAAAACCAAAATATTAAAAAAAATTGAATAAGTTATGGGGTTTTGACAATTTTTTAAAAAATTTTACGTATCTTTCTATTAAAAAAATTTAAAAAATTCAGATACCTGAGCCTGATCCGAAGTAAGATGATTTACGAGAATCGAATACGACTTGAACCCGAATTTAATACCAGAAACCGTAAAAATATTCAAATGAATCTTATATAGGTAAACTTTGGGTACACGAAACTCAAAATACTCAGACCTAAACATGATCGGGTATCCAAATGCCCATGCCAATAGAATAGAAACTTTTTGACATACAATAACAATTTAAACGTGTACATTGACTTGTATGAAAAGATGTGTATATAAATAATGACTACTTTGAATTATACAATCTTTATACTTTAAACTCTTTCTAATGACAACTTAAATCTTCTTTATTCATAACAAATCTTAGATTCAACCAGTGAAAATCGTGAATTTTTTAATTAAAAAAATCATGTCTAATTATTGTACGTAGCATTCAAACTTTTACTGATATTTTTATATTTCAATGAATGAGTGCAATTTATTACACTGAAAACATATATAGATATATTCAATAAATACTAAATTAAACATCATGTTGGTAACACAATAACTGCATAAGAATGAGAGAGACTATTTTCGCTGATTGGTGACTAATCAACATCAAGAAAAATTTGGTCTAAATTTACATATGACGAAAAACATATAAATATAAATAATAAAAAACTCTAGTTATTATTATAGATAGGATAAAATTGTTCGTACGAAGTAAAAAAATAAAAATAATGGACCGTCCAAATATCGATTGGTCAGAAATTAAGTGGACAAAAATCAATTGTCACATTCACTTAACATTTGACTCTTACGTCAAAAAGAAAAAAAAAGAAAAAAATACACTTCTCAATTCAAGTTTTTCTTCTTCTTCTTTTTTATTTAGAAAAAGAAACAAACTATTCACACTGAAATTTATTTATATTTAATTAATGATTTCCACAGTGTGAAAAAAGTTGTTAATAAAAATTTTATGTATAGTAATAGATAAAAGTTGACGAAAAAATTAAGAAGTTATAAATAGCAAGATAAGTAAAAATAGTTTTTATTTGCTTTTCACATGAAAATGACGTACCATTATTTAATATGGTCCCAAATAACAGTCTGACGTTATACAAATAGACAGTTTTTATTAAATAAATATATATTTTTGCTTAATCAAATCCTTTGGGTGTTAATTAGTGGTGAGCTTAGATGAGATTACAATTGTGATCCGATCTTGGCAGTGAATTAAAGTTTAAGATAAACTCAAATCTTGCAGACAAAGAATTGCCAATATTCAATGTTTCTCTTTGTTTATATTTTACGTGTATAAAATTATATATTTAATTGATAGAAAAGTTTATTTAGTAATAATGTCTAAAGTTTATTTATGAATTGTGTTTTCTTTAACATTGAATCGATAAGATATAATTTATAATTTTGTCTTCATAAAATTTTAATAATATAATATTATGTAGAGTAATTTCGGAGTAAAATATTGTTTATTAACCAAACTAGGATAATAAAAAATATATATAATTTCGTGTGATAGACTTTACAGTGATTAAATTTTATTCATTTATTTATTTGTCAACTTTATTCTTTATTTTTAATTATTTTAATTTTAGTTTTAGTTAATAACTTGGATGAACTTTTTATATGAAAGATTGAAAATTTGTTTTGTGATTGAACTATCTATTAATCGTATTTTATCTTCTTAATTATTCAAAAGTATATAATAATTGATAATAATGTAATGTGATGAAATTTTTTGAAAGGACAATGAAAGATTAGTATATGAATGACCCTAAAAATTATATTAATAAAATAAAAAAGTCGATGGGATAGGAGAAAAGAATATATAAATAAATAAATAAATAATAGAAGAGTGAGGTCAAAGGAGAATTTGCACACATGCAAGTTGGCAACTTGGTGGTTAAAAAGCATTTCATGCATGTGGGTCCTTTTTTTGCATCTAATTTTAATTACTTTTTTAAGATAATATTAATTAATTTCACTATCAATTGATTATGAAATGTGGACAATTATTCATTACCAATCGAGTTTTTTATTAACTATTTTAGTGCTTAATATACTTTGATAATGAAATGGGTCGGTTTTATCGTTTTGAGAAATAGCATCTAATATTATATTATTTCTTTAACTGAAAATAATTCGAAACATTTTCACTATTTTCTTTTAGAATATTGAGCTCATGATGTGTAGGTTTACATTTAAATAATTAAAACATTTTCCTTTTTATTAGAGAATTATTTCGGCTTTTTATAATAATGTTATGCTAAAATATGTATCTCTACCAGATTTTAGACTTTAAAAAGATAGTAATACTTTTTTATATGAAAGTTGGTAATACGTATAGACAAAAAAAATATCAATATATATTTTATCTCCGACATTTTGTTTACTTTAATTAAAATATTACTGACTTCTGCAATTACAAAATGGTTCTCATGTTGAATTGAATCACCCAAGGAAAAGCAATAAAATAGAAAATATATAAAATAAATTTTTAATATCAAAGTCCACAATTATAGAAGTTTCAAAAAAAATTTGATGAAAGTATTTGCTTAGTACTGTTTGTAATATTTATATCTAATATTTAGTATTTAGTGCTCTTTGTAACTAGAAATATCTAATATCACTAGGTTTTAATCCTTTACTAATTCATTCATTTAAAACTTAAGTTTTGCTTTGCAGATATTTTTTGGAAGGATTCAGAGTATTTGTTGGAATTTGGTTACTTTTACTTCATGAATGGATTTTCTGGTGTTTACGCGTATGGAATATCTCTCGAAGTTTGTATTTTCATCATTCTGAATTTGAAACTTTGTTGGATATAATGTTTTCTGTGAATTATTCGGATGTGTTAAAGATAATACTGTAAAATTTCTATAAATTAATAATGTCGGGACTATACTAAAACTATAAATTTTATTTATTTGTAGAAGTTATTAATTTATCAAAATACTAATTGAACCAAAAAAATTTAGTTTGAAATCATAAAATTATATTACTTTATAGAGGTTTTAATTAATATTAATGTATCAAGTATTAATTTAAAAAAGTTATATTGTACTTGGTTCTGAAAGATGGCCAACTTTTGCTCGTTTTGGTGAAATTCAAGCAGTATTATTTTTTTTTCTTGATTTCTAAATCGTTGAATCACAAAATTAGCTTTCAGATTCGAAGTGTTAAGAGATCTTTTAAGGATCAAATCTTTTTGATTATATACCTAACATTTGCTTGATTATCAGGTTTAATATTATGAATTTGTTGGTAAAAGTTTAAATTTTGAATTATTGTTTTTTTTTCAAAAGTTTTGAATTATTGTTATGAAGGATAAAAAGTAGTTTTATTTTTAAAATCTATAAATACTAATTAAATTACATACCCTCTGCCTATTAAAATATCTCCAAATAGCATATATTAAAAACACCTAGCGAAATGATGATATATAAGAATTTTAAACAGTTGAAAACAAATAAATAAAACAAAAAAGCAAAACGGTTCAATTCAGTTCGGTTAAGGTCTGGTCCGAACATATGTCATCACCGGTCCACTGATTCAGGCTCAAAATGATTGGCTCGACTCAACACACAACCACCATCAAATTTCTGACTCAACTCAGTGAACCGCCGATAGCTTCCAAGCGGAGGTGGTTATTATCGGCCGAGTGTGCCAACCCAACATCAAACATCCATTGTTCTCCTCCACACGATAACCTTCGCCACCATTATTCAAATCCAAAAGCATACTTGCTTGCTTATACGCATTAGACCCAAGATGAACCGGTGCAAACCCGGACGAACCGAACCGGTTTCCCCATTGACTCAATGTTTCGTGTCGTTCCACTCGATCTGGACCTTCACAAGCCACGAGATTGCAAATCTGTTTACCTAAGTAAACTTCTGACATGACTTTGTCTTGGCTATTCGGAGCTCCTTCTAGAGAATCAAACAGGGTCGAATAGTAATGTAGCGATTCAGTGAACCGGTCTAAGAACACCGGTCCATTGTGATTTGATTCTTGTTCCACCACAGTGAAAATAACCGGTTTAATCTGTTTCACAACGCCGAGGACTTTCTCAATTCCACCGGGATGGCCCAGCAATTTATGCAGCTCAAAAATAGAGTTAACCGTAACCGCTTCCGTTTCACTCGGTCTAAGTTCAAGCATAGAAGCCTCGAGATCGGCTAAGCTGTTAGCGACGAAACCGCGGTATTCAAATTCAACGTGAATGGCCTCAGCAAACTGGGCTAACTTACAGCCGACTTCGTGTAGATGATCCGAATTATCCGGCGCCGGAGGACCAATTCCGGTTAATCGGAAAACTGGAGGACCTCCTTCTCTTAAAGCAAGAGCTTGCATAAGCGCAGGCCATTGAAGACCTTGATTCATTGAGAAATCGATAACGTGAACTCTCTTTTTACCTTCAAAAGCTTCTAAGATTGCTTGATTCGCCGTGAAGTGAGCGAACTTGAGATAAGGACAAGTCTCGTAGAAGTGCATCTGAAGAGTATCGGAAAGAGAATGGTCGATTTGATTTTGCGGCGGAGATAGACGATAGATCCGACGAGCGAGAGCTTCAGCGAAATAAGTAGCCACTTTCCTCATAGCTCCAGCTTGAGACACAGCTAAGAATCCGATTTGCTTCACAAGAGCTTCAGCTAAAGTCAAATTGTTCTTCTGAATAGCTTCAGCACAAGCCATAAGCGCGTGGACTAAACGCACACCGTTTTCTTGCGAGTCGACAAGGATAACTGAACGAGTTGACTCAGCCGCCGTCGTCGTTGTGGTGGTTGTTACCGTCGTACCAATGACTCCACCAATCTGAGCAGGTGTTGAGATCGATGTAACCATTGAATCAGGACTAGAACATGATTTCAACCGCTTGTTGTTCTGATTCGAAGAAGATGAAGAATCTATCACGAATTGATTAGATCCTTGATGGTAAATCGCGTTTCCAGGAATGACTTTCAAGTCATAATCGGAAGCCGTCGTGAATCCACTGATGGTAGAAGAATCTACGGCGCCGGTGAGAAACGAGTTATCAATCTCCGACGAAGGAAGAATCGGATCTAAACCATTAGAACCAGAAGCACCAGTGGGAGGATTAAGCTCCGTGAGCATATTATCAAGCCATGAGTAAAGCTCCGATGGATTATAATGAACCGTGTCAGTGGCTAGATGAGATAAACCATCTTCCTGAGCATTTCCCATCATCGTCTCTAATTGCTCAAGTTTCAAAGCAACCTCCTCCATCTCCGACGACCTAACTTTGTAACCTAACATAGCAAGAAGCTCATCATCCATATTTCCACCGTCTTCCTCTTCCTTAACCATCATCATCTTGTCTTTAGGCATATAAGCGGCTGGTAAAGACGATGAAGAACAAGACGAAGAAGAAGAACCGGTGATTCCAGTGCCATGGTTGGTTAATCGAGTCTGAGGAGTTTGAAAATGATGAAGATCTCTCTTCATATCTTGTGATTGGGTATTGAGTTTAGTTCTCCGATCTGGGATCTAGGGTTAGCTTTATGTTTAGGTTTATTGGGGAAGAAGAAGAAGAAGGAACATGTGACTTAGATGAAGAATCTTAAGCAATCGAAAAATGGGTGGGGATCGATTTGTTTTTCACTGCTACTACCACTTCAATCATCATCATTCGAACTAATAACTATTTTTCTACTAAAATCAGTTTTTATTTACCTACAAATATGGTGTATTTAAATAAAAAGATATTTATTCTGTATTAGTTTTTAAAATAAAAAATAAAAATGAACGGTGGTGATGGGCTCAACGGCCTATGAATCATTTTATTTAGTAAAAAAAATTAATCGTAACAGAATAAATAAAAATAATTTTTTTACTTTATCTACTAAATATATATTTTGTAATTTTTTTCCTAATTGGAAAAATTAAATTATTTAAATAAAAATAAACATATGTAAATAAGTATAAGTGAAGTTTACTTGAATTTCACTTTTATTGGTAGATTAATTTGTTTTAATTTTTTTTACTTAGGACAAGTTGTTTATCTTTTGATTTTAATTACAAGATCTAATTAACTTGTACAAAATTTATATATCTTCTAAGCGTAATTCTTTTAACAATTTATAACCAATTTTGTGAAGATGATCGGAATTATCTAGAGTTGGATTAAGAAAATATGTAAATAAGAATAAGTAAAATTTACTTAAAGTTTTCACTTTCTTTAGTAAACTAATTTGTTTAAATTATTGTTTAGTTATTACTAGTTCTTTACTCTATCTACTAAATAAATATTTTGTACTTTTTGTATTATTGAAAAAAAATGAAAATTATTACATTTAAATAAAATATATAAATAATGAAAAAATAAAAATAAGAATAAGTGAAGTTTAAGCCTTCACTTCTGGTGGTAGATTAATTTGTTTAAATTATTTTTTAACTTAAAACCAATTCTTTACTTTTGTTTTTAATTACAAGATCTGATGAATTAGTCCAAATTTAAGGATCTACTAAACATAGTTCTTTTAATAATTTACAAACAATTTTGTGAAGATGATCAATTAGTACAAAGTTTTTAGATCTATTAAACAGAATTCTTTTAACTATTTGTATTTTTTTTTCTGAAACTAAAAAATGAGAATCATTACCTTTTGTCAAATCTTAAAAAATACAGATTTAAGGCTATTTTTTCTTTTGATGCAGAACTGAAGATGCTTTTCCAGTGGATAATTAAATTCAACTATAAAGCTGAACTCAAACTCATGATACTGTTTTGTAATAATAGCTTAATTCAATTATTAATTTTATGTTTCAAATAATGAAATATAACCACATTGACATATTTAAAAAAAAATGTTTTTTGAAGTTAAGAAATAGCAATTCGTTTTAACCAAAGCCATTGAAAACAACAATCTGAAAATGTGTACGATCAGATGAAAGAATAGTGATTTACAGTAATTTAAAGTCTTACATATCCAGTAAATAATAATATTTCTAGGACAAGATTCTGTAATTGGGTTTTGAGAAATTATCGAACCTATGCATTTCAATTTACGAGTAAATTTTTTTTGGAAAATTTATCAAGTTTAAACCATAACTTAGAAATAATAAATCATCAATAATAATAATAATAATAATAATAATAATAATCTTGATATGTGTTTTTAATATTATTAAACTTGAAAAACCAATTGACAAAAAAATACTTAAACAAAAAGAGATTGAATAATCCCTATGGAGTAATCGAACATGCTAATCTACTATTACTGTCAAACCTATTGATATAATTAGCATTTTATACTTACCAAAACACTACAAAAGACTACTATATAAATATAAACAAACATAAATCATAATGCATGGAAAGCTAACATTAGCACTGGACCTCTAGGATTTAAATTATAATAGAGATTGTAACTATTTATAGATCAAATGGTTATAAACTATAAATAAACGACTTGTATGTTACACACAGCCCCGTCTTATACATTTTAAATACCCTAAACAAAGTACAAAATTTTTCTTTCAACTATATTATATTTCAAAAGGACGTAAAATATTTTTCTGCTAGTAATATATGATTTAAAAGGGCCCAAAATTTTTAAATGATCTAAAATTTAGTAATTACATAGGTTAAATTTTTTTTTGGCATTTTTCTTAAATTTAAGCCTATTATTCTGTTACTAACAAGGTAAAAAATATTTTTAGGCTCTTTTATTCAATTTTGTTTCATATTTTTAGAACGAAAAATAAAATTTTGGGTTTTTTAAAACACAGACCCTAGCAAAAGGAATAAATTATATTATGTCCAATTGACTTGTTTTGGTTTAGTCATGCATCTGATAATAAGTTTTATCTTGTTTTAGTGAGAACTTAGTTTATAAATCCGATAGTTTTTTTTTTAATTGCAAATCATATGTTTTTTTTGTTAATATTGGATTACAACTAATCAATCTATTAGTCAAATTTTTACATAATATAAACGATAAAATTCGATCCTTAAATGTGTAAGTACACCTACTTTTACTAGATTTACCACTAAATGCAAATTATATAGTTAAAATTAGAATTTATTAAAGATATTAATATTCGTATCCTTCGGAAAACTCGAACTGACAGCAAGTGATAGCTCCACGTGTAAATGGGTCCTACTGATAACTGAACGCCGTTCGAACTTGTGGTCCCTACAGTTTAATCTCATTCATACACGTGTCATACTGTCGTAGATCTAAACAGTTTGCTTCTCCTGACTGCAGTTTTTATGGATCTCATTTTTCAGTAAGTTTTAATTTTATTTCAATCTAAATCCTTTTTTTCGAAGTTGTTACGTCACTTTCACAGTATTTTTTACATTTATTTTTATTTTTATATTATGATATTTTTGTTGTAATACTAAATATAGTCCTAGTGACTAATCTAATTTTTCACTGTTTTCATTCGATTAAAAAAAAATCAGCTGTTTTCATTGTGTTTTTGGTGTTGAAAAACTATCAATTTGAATTCTATATAAACTAACATAACTCAAATAAATAATCTTATGTGATCTGATTAATGTTAGAAACCGTGTCAATTTTGACAGATATTTTCAGATTATTTTTTTGTTATGAGTGAGATGATTCATATCAACCACCTAGCAAATCTGTGTGAATTACTATTAAATGATAATATAATTTTTAGTTTTTTTTTTCCATAATTTATACATTTGTCAGCTACATATTATTATTGTGTTCTTTTAGGATACATTGTATTGTATTTGATTAATCATCTTAGAATTTAAACACCACCTAAGATTTAGGTAAATGATAATATCACAACAATGATATCGAGCGTATAAATTGACCAGATTATATTTATTCAACTTATAAAAACCATATATTAATATTTTACTTGCTACAATATTCATTTCAACGTAAGAGTAATCAAAGTGTACGTATAACAACAGACACAAATGTAGTGGTTACGTCAAATAACTATCTTTAATACATAAAATACTATAAACCCTAACATTAATCATAACATATTTTTATTACTAGTACCCGACACAATAATTTCTAATTCCAATTTTCCTCCACATATATATATATATATATATATTAATTTGTAAACTCCTTAATAAATAAAAACACAAAGCTGATAAGAATTCTGATTCGTCCCATCATGCCATCGTTACATTATTGCAAAACAATAAAATGAAAACTTATTTCGCTCACATGATCGACTTTCATATTTGATTTTAGCACAAAACACATACATATATATATATATATATTACAACTAAGAAATATGCAATTTTTGAATGTTAGATTTTAGATTTTATATTAAACATAAATACGAAAAGAAATATACGTCTGATCGATTATATCATATGTTTAATATTCTCATTGAAATGGTTAGTGATTTAACTTTAATATATTGTTTACAATTCACTTAATTTTGGTGTTGATAATCAGAGTTATATACTTATATGACGAGTTTTTTGGTACTATAACACAATAAGTAAATAGTCAGGATTTAAGAAAATTTCTGCTGAATTATTCTCGATCTGATAATTAGGATGATATAATGATTCAGGATATTGGAATTCGATTCTTCCCCACTAGAATAATAAAATATAAAAGAAATTTAAAGATGAGGCTAAAATATGGATCGAAATTTTTTTTTTCAAAGACTCACAAGAACTCTTTAGAAAATTGGTGTTATCAATCCAGTTGTTGATAAAAAAATTATTTATTGTCTCGACAAGCATTGATTATGTTTTATAAGTCATTAAGATAATTATCAGATTATAAAAATTTCCCAATTTACAAACCATACAAATTCTAACCATGTAATATTATATTTATTTTTTATAAATGGATAGCAATCAAGTTATCTCATTGATTTCTTCTTCTGGTGGAAGACAGGAAAATGAATATGGTATCAAATCATCTGTCATTCAAAAATAAAAATATCAAAAACAGAAAAAAAAACTATAATAATTGAGAAACAAAAATATAAATAAAATAAATTACTTTAACATTTTTGTACAAACAAATAAATGTGAATAGCAATGAATTAAAATGAGGTGGTAGAGAGTCCACTCATAGTTGGTGGGGGGGCATCTAAAATTGCATGAATACCTGATTTAGAATTATTCCTTTTCTTTTTCCACACCTAAATTTGCCTTTTTAAAAATAAATTCTATTATTTAAGACATTTTAGAGATAAAAAATAAATAAAGAAAAAGTTGACAATGGTGTGATTGGATATGGAAGCATTTACGAAAAGCATTTAGCAAAAGCCTTTCAGTCATTTACTAATGAAGAAAATTCATGATTATGAAGCATTATTTTAAAAAATAAAATAAAAATAAAAAAACAAAAATAACATATATTTTAAACACCGCATATTTGTAATAAATTTTAACATGTAAATGTTTTTCATATTTTTGACAAATGTTTAATTAAACTTATAAGAAGTGTCGTGCCTCAAATACCTAAAATCCGAATTAAAACCGAGCCGATAAACACGAAATGAACCTAAACTGAAACTGATAATATATCTAAGTGGGTCTTAAATTTATATATTTGAAAAACTCAACCTAAACCAAAACTAAAACCCGAATCAAAAACCGAATAGGTATCCGATAAATTTTATTAAATTTATGTTTATTTAGACTTATTTATGTTATTTTTTATTATTTTTGAATTTTTATATCTAAATACATGAACCTGATTTACACCAGAACCGAATTGAACTCAAAAAGTAGAAATACTCGAATAGATTCTAAATTACTATAAAATCCAAAAACCCAAATCTAAAATATCCAAACTGAACCTAAACGGAAAAATATCTAGGCTTATATATAAGATTTTTTTGTCAATATAAATATTATGCCACAATGGTTAGTCCATTAGCTAAATTCCTATATAAATTTTGTAGACGATAAAATCAATCTTTAGTTATATATATATACCTATCTTTAGTGGATTTATTTTTAGCCATTCGACTAAAAGAAACTTACGGCCTACCTATAAGATTATGAAAGTATATATATTATTATAAATAAAATAAAATAAGAAATAAATATTATATGGACTGGAGAATTTTGATTTATTTAATTTAGTGCAACGTGGACAAGAGAATAACAAAAACCCTAATAATAAAATAAGTGGAGGCGCGTGTAACGTACGAAGCAAAGAAAGTCGCGTCAAAGAGAAACAGCTTTAGACAGCCTGGAAAATTGCTTACGTGTCGTGTTGTCTAAGCCATGAAAGTGAGCACCGCCGATTTAGAGTTTAAACTACACGCGCTTCGTTATTGCCACGTGTCAATTTCTTTAATTATAGCATATTATTACACATTCTCTCAATTAATTGCAAGTAAACACTTCAAAGCAATAATTAGTTCTACTTCAAGTACATTTTTAAACAAATACCATTCAAAAGTAATTTACTAAAGTATCATCAATTATCACAATTTAATACAATTTTAATCAAAACGATAATATTATCCACATTTAGATTCGTTAAGAAAATAAATAAAAATAAAAATTGGAAAGCAACAATAAACTATCGAGTTTCTTTTAGTCTGGTGGTTAAGATGATCCAGCTAATAATTTGGTACCATGATCCGATTCATATTTTTTTGTCACAATATTATCTCATTTTTTGTCAGCAATTGAATTGACAATATCCAATTCATAGTCTAAAACATATCCTTAAAATTCATTTTTTAAACTATCATAATGTAACAGATAATAATCGAATTCTAGTGTTAAGTTATTAGTTTGATCATCATAACAATCAGACGTAGAGCAACTCGGCATATTATTCACATTTAAATTCGTTAAGAAAATAAAAAAAAATAATAAAACTTGAAAAGCAACACTAAACTTTTCATCAAACGATAAGATTATCCAAATCTAGATTTGTTATTAAAATTCAACTAAAAATTAAACGATAAAGATAATTCGGTGGGTATTACTATTATGCATGTCTTAGTGATAACTCTTTTTTAATGTTTTTATTTATGGTTTTTCAACAAAAAAGTTTAGTTTATACTACTTAAAAGATAAATATAGTTATATAAATGCTTGTTTTACATTGTTTTATTTACAAAGCAATCAAACAAACACACGTTAAAAGTAATTCCATAATATACATATGATTATATTATTCGTAGAAATATATATCGCAATTCAAGGAATCTATGCAGAAGTTGGAACAAACTATGCCCACGTGAACTTCACATTCACATCTCAAAACTTCGTTTCCCAAAGCTAATATCATAATGAATGTGTGTAAAAATCTACAATACGAAAATAAATAGTAATTGTATAATACTATGTATAAATTACATGAATACACGTGCAAGTATAAACAATACAAGAAAAGAGGTGAAATGGTTCAAGTTAAACACTACCACAATATTGTAATAATTGTATTGTAATTATTAATATTAGTAATAATTTATAATGTTTTACATACGATTTTGTTATAAATTTTGTTTATTTCAAATCATTGTAACTTTATTATATAACGATATATAATAAAATTATTGTTAGATTTATTCGTCACAAATATATTGTAAAAAGTTTCTATTGAGTCTCTGCACCTATTTTTTTCTTGTTTTCTAAACTCCGGTTTGTTTGCATAAACTAGGATTCGGCTCAGCATTGCCTATTGTTAATCTTAGGATTTTTGTTATTAATATGTATTTGTTACATTTCTGATAAAATATATGTTATTATGACAAAATATTACGTATCAAATACAAATTTTTTTAGTGAAATAACAGATGAGGTCAAATTGATAATTATAAAAATGTGGAGGACCAAAGAACAATGATGCTTAGGTTGGCTTCAGGTGGAAGACGCATGAAGTCCACATGAATAATTAAAAAACGTGACTCTTATCTTCTTTATGGACTTATCCATATTGTTTCTTCTTCTTCTGTTACTACTTACCAATCAACATTATTATTTTCAACAGAAGACATTTTATTACATCATAAAAACACACTTAATAGTTAGTATATATTATTACAGAGAACAGTTTGAAAGTAATAAAAGTATGGTCTGAAATGAATGAAAGAGAGAGTAGTTAAGTGCCGACATGAAGAAGATTGCGGCCATAGAAGGCGACATGTTCAATATCTATTTGATTAGACTTCGAATCTTTACTCATAAGATTTGCTTCTTTCTCTTTATTAGGAGTATTATTTATTCTTATCATCTTCCATCCTTTATCACTTCATTATTACCCATCTTTCATTCTTGTTCGAACATATCTACCTTAAGAATCCATATCTTCTCTTTGTACGATTTATGGTAACTCTCGCAATCGCAATAAAACCAAATTTATAATAATATTATGTGAGACAAATACCATAATTTATAATCAAATTCTGGTAAAAAAACATATGATATAACATTTATGGTAACTCTTGCAATCGCAATAAAACTAAATCTATAATAATATTATGTGAGACAAACACGATGATTTATAATCAAACTCTGATGAAAAGAACATAAAATATAACACTTAACTAGTTGATCAAATGCATGTTTCGAAAATAAAATAAATTTTATAAGATCTCAATTTCTTAAAAGAAATTTATGGCCTTCTTTATATGGTTTTCACAAACTAAATGGTTATAGATCAGAATGAAAAAAAAAATTTGTTGGAAACGGTTTAACTTCAGTGATATTAATTATAAGATTTAAGACATTACTAAATTTTTTCAACGTCAATATTAATATTGGGTCACAATGGCCGCTCTATTAGCCAAATTCCTACATAAAATTCATAAATAGTAAGATTTAATTTCTAGTTGTGCATGTGCATCTGCTTTTAGTGGATTTATAACCAGCAATTGGATTAAAAACCACTTGCAGACACTACAAACTCTTAGAAAATAAAATTATTGTAAGAAGTCGGATATATTTTCCTTATATAATTCTTACAAACCAACACACAAAAATCAGACTACACCCAAGGTATGCTAGATAAGTAAATTTGGTTTTTATGACCAAGATATATGTTTTTGAATAAAATACATATACAAGTTTATTAAACAAGACACAAAAGATTAAAAGCTTGTAACACTATCTACTAAACAAGTTATAGGTTGTGTATAACTTATGAAAATTGTTTGTGGAAACAACTTATATATAGACCAATATTGTATTTACTTCTCTTTCATAAGATATTATAAAGTTGTTGTCAGTTTCAATCAACAAGTTTTCAACGTTTTTGTTAAGACTATTATTAACAAATTAAACTTCTTTATCTATGTAAGTTTTGCAGCTAGAGCTTAACTTATTGGATTAAATGTTGTTGAAATTCATATAATAATTGGGAGGCCAGTCAACATTCTTTATCTTTATAAGTATTAAGATAACATCAATTTTTTTTTCAAACATTAGATCACAACTGACCGGCCCATTAAATAAGTTCCTATAGATAGTGAGATTCGATTCTGAAATATGTAAATACATCTGCCATTAGACCAAAAACCACTTGCAACATTAATTAGTTTAAACTTCAAATTGTAAAATTAAAAAGAAAAAATCAGTAGTTTATTGTTTGACGTCAAAGGAATGATGATATCATATCATTAGAACTCTAATAATAACATTTCCTACTTGTTTCTTCCTTTATGCACAAAAGTCAAACATGAATTGATAACTAGCTTCTTGTTTTGGTAATGTATTTAAATACTAGAACAAATAAACAATCACTAGAAGTTACCAAATATAGACTACACTGATGATTCCAAGTCATCATATTAACATCAAATCGTATAGTAATCTACTAGTTGCACATATATAATCATACATGAAATGTGGAGTGTAAATGATAACGCATGCTTGTGAGAGACAACCTGATCTTGATGTAACTCAGCTACGATGTCGTTTAACTATTTGAGAATTGAGTAAACACTAAACACTTCTCTCATTGGTTTTTCTTCTTTGTTAGAGTTGCTTGAACCTCAAGAGTTTTGATTAGCCTCATTTAGTCTAAGCAAAAGAATTGTTCATGGATAGTGTGATCTTGTTCTAATTGAAACTCAAAGAGGAAACTGGTATAGAACTAGGTTGAAGAAGAGTGTGAAGATAGGAAAGAAGATAAAGCTCAAGTTAATAGTGATGGAGTGTCAAAGAAATACAACATTTCACTTAACTGAGGTCATTAATGGTCTTTAGACGTAGTTTATTGATTTCGTTAAACAACTTTTTTTTTCTGTCAACTTAACTATATAAACCGAAAATTAAAAACGAGTCCAACAGGTTGACACATTATTAACCAAATAGATGTTCCTCAATAAACCTCGTGCCTTCCAAGCTAATGAGTAGGTCTTGTAATTTAAACTGCGTGAAATCAGGGATATTGAAACTTCTTCAAACTCGCTTTGTAATTCAAACGGCGTGGAATCAGGGATATTGAGACTTCTTCAAACTCTGGAAAATTTCTCTACATATGGTATGATGAGAAAACAGGCCACTCTAGTGGATTCTCCACCAATGCAAAATTTAGAATTTTTTCAAAATTAATAATTGAATATTTAATCTAGAATTTCGATGTTCAATTTACAAATTTTTGGTAAGTATTGTGTTTAATTAAAAAAAAATTCTCATTTTCTTAGTCAATTAGGGCATAGTGGCAATTGGGTCATTCTGTATCAAGTCAAAACATCAACAATCTAATTAACAGAGAAAAATGAGAACGTTAGTTGGGCCAAAATAATGAGAAGCCCAACTCTACAACTATGTTGCCTAAGTCTATTCAAAGGCTTAGTTGTTGCAATAGACAACATTGCTATTTCTGGTAGCTCTCTGTCTTCACCTTCAAGCTTTTGTCATCAGTTGCTTTATTCAGGCTTATACTTTTGTATGATCTTTCTAGTCCTTAGTGATTGAACTCTTTTTGCAGAGTTTACATTCTTGACAACAAGTTTGTTATACATTAACCACTTAAGATCCATTATATATACAACAACACCTTACAGTTTCTTATAGATTCATAATCACTTCCTGAAAGAGTAAAACACAGTGAAGATATAAACACTAAGAGCAGAAGAGACTAATACCACAAGCGTCAAAACAGTATGAATTGCCAAAGCATTACCACAAGAGAGAAGTCCAAGACGAAGCTGAATAACATCAACAATAGACAACAGAAGAAAAACACAACCCAAAATACATCCACCAGCTGCACCAACCACACCGAGTCGAAGCACATCTTTATTGATATTAGCTCTAAACACTTCATCTGTTTCTTTACTGTTCAATAGATTGATTGCTAACTTCATACCTTGAGCCACAAGGGAAGAGAAGAGAAAGAATGCAAATGAGATCACTTCGAACACAACTAGGTCACGTTCCACATCTAGACCAGCACTACACTCGGTTTTGTCTGTGAGACTAAGCTCACGTGGTTCTGTGAATGAGATTCCAACAAAAACTGCAACTGTGAAGAGAGAATTTGCACTTACGATTCCATCTAAAGCAGTAACGTGAACACTTGTAGTTGATGAGTTTGAGTTACTACTATGGCTTTGAGCACTATTGTGGTTGCTGCTAATCTCAATATCAGACTCAGCCATTGGTAATAGATCTTTCTTGATCTGTGACTCTATGGTATGTTATTTCGTTTAGTAGTTAAACAAGTAATGTTGTTTAAGAGTTGGTGATGTTTGGTTTAAGAACGATTGGCCGTAAGAAAATGATTGGTTACAAGTGTACATACACCTTTCTCCTTTTTGTTACACAAAAGAAAATTGCTTCTTCTAGTAACCAAATCACGACTTTATTATCACAATTAAATCAAGACAATACAATGTTGTCGCAATTCTACACGTTAACTCTATTACCTTTTGTTTTTTTTCTCGTTTTAAAATCCAAAATAAGATTTATCGCCAAGAAACAGGTGGTCCACTTAGCTTGCCCTTTATTTAGTTTGACACTAGGTGGTAGTTCAAATACCGTCAGCTTCATTGAGAGTAATTTGACTATAGATCAGACTTTTGTCGATCTTATTAGTAGGGATGAACATTTTAACCGAACAAGATCAAACTAAACCGAACCAAACCAAAATGTATACACAAATTATTTGATTAGGATTCTTCTCAACCCAAATGGTTCGGTTAAGTTCAATTTGAAACCGAACCAAATCGATATACTAATATATTTATTTTATTTATTTATTAATAATATTACTATTTGATATTTTAAAAGTATTAATCAATGTTTTTTTATTGTCAACAACTGGATCGACAAGGTCCGATCCATAGCCTAGCCCACACCCTAAAACCCATTTTTATTCTACTAGTGTAGTGGGGAGGAATCGAACCCCTATGCCCTGAGTCATTAGCTGGATCATCCTAACCACCAGACTAAGAGTAACTCGGCAAGTATTAATCAATGTTAGCACGTTAATTATTTTAATTTTTTCTTAATTTAGTAAAGTTGATTGTCTCTGACCATTGATTAAATGACGTTATCATTTCTTTTTTGAAAAATTAAAAGTTTACATATTTTATACCACTTCTTTTTTTTATCTTATTATTGTAATTTCAAATTTTCTTTAAGCAATTTTTTTAAAAACAGATTCACAATTCAAATTATTTTTAATTAACTACACTAAAATCAAATCAAATCGATTCAAACCAAATACAAACCGATTCAAATTAAAGTCAAACTATAATAAGTTTGGTTAAATTTAGTTAGAGTTTTTTTGTAACCAAATTGACCAAACTAAACCGAAGCCAAATCATTAGCAAAATTAAACCGAAATACCGACCCTTCTTAGACAAGAAAATAAACGAGTAAGGTTAGAAAAAAAAAAATGAGAGTTGCGAGAGACAACACACAAGCTTATATTAGCTAAGAGAGAGGCTAAATGAGCCTTAGGCCCAATGACAAAAAGCTTATCTTAGCTGACGTGGCATGTTCTCAAGTTTGTTAGAGGATGGAAACAATTAGAAGAAAATAAAACAAAATTTCGAACCACACAAAAAGCAGAGCAATGGCGGTTTTATCAGGAAGCAAAATCTTCTCAATCATCAGAGCTTCAACGCCAATCGATGACTCACCATCTCCGTCGAAGAAACCGGTGAGAATCACTAAACAAGTGACTGGAAATCAAATCCAGAAATTACGGAAGAAACGGCGAGATAACAAACCTTCAATAGCTCAAATTGAACGAGCTTTTGGCTCTGGATCATATCGTGATTCCGAAGGGTAATGTTTACAGTTGTTGAAATTTGTATTTGTGAATCGTAATTGCTTGGTTTTGAAGTTTGTGGTTTACTTGTGATGAAACAGAGAAATGGATATGAATACAGTATTCGATGAGCTTTTGTTAGGTCATGCTAATAAATTCGAAGGCAAATTGGAGAAGAAGCTTCGAGAAATTGGTGAAGTTTTCGTTGATCAAACCGAATCTAAATTACGTTCTTCCGGTTAGTTTAGTAAACCGATTCTTAATTAAAATTAGCCCTGGACATTTTGGGTTTTGGTTTGGGTTTGAATTTTCGGGTCTATTAATTTACAACTCATTCAGGTATTTATATTTTTTGAGTTCAGTTTGGATATAGATCGGATTCGGGTTCGGGTATTTATATATATATATATATATATATATATTCAAAAATAGTAAAAATTTTATAAAAATAAGTCTAAAAAAACATAATTTAGCAAAAGTTAATCGGGTATCTATTCGGTTTTTGATTTAGTTTCGGTTCGGGTTTGGATTCGAATTTTTAGGTACATAATTTTAGGATCCATTCGGGTATTTTGTCGGGCTCGATTCGAATTCAGTTCCTATTTTTCGGATCGGTTTTGGTTTGGGTTTCGGACATCGATTTTATGCCAAAGACTAATCAAAATTAAGTCTAATAATATCATAATTTAAGTTTTAATCACATTAAGTATTTCATGATGGCAGGTAAACCAATGTTTATGTTTACAATTCAATGGATTCTTCCTATATGGATTTTGCTTCTTCTCATTGCTTGTGGAGTTATCAAACTTCCTTTTTCACTTCCTTTACTTGATGACTTGATTATGTGAATCTACAACATCAGGCCCATTTTCAAAGCCCAAAAGCCCAACATTCCTCAACTAGCGTTATTTGAAGCCCAATAGCCCAACATTCCTCATCATTCCTCCGAAGATAATGTTCACATGTCTAAGCTTTGCTTTATCATTATATTTTTTTTTTTTGGTTTTAATCATTATATTACATGGTATAAATACAATCCAAATAAGTTGTTTTTAGATGTAATATTGTTTGGAGTTTGGGATTAAAAAAAACTGATCAAAATACTACAAAGAAATTGGGTTTTGTGGCACCAAAAATATAACTTTTGCAACAAAATGATAAAGATTAAAAAGATATGGCCATTTTACATAGTTAGTGGTAGGTGATCAACATTTCTCACTCTCTAACATTTGTAATCTCCTCCACACCATTTTTCTAAATTATATATTCAAATAGAACAAAATAATGAATTATGTATGTATACATACAGCCGAAGCATAGGTGATCCAGTGGTAATGGCTATTTTACAAATTCTTGTGCATATGAGTTCAAATCTTCGATCAGTTATAGTAAAGTTGACAAAAAAATGTACATATGCAGACAAAAAATATACACGTTCAAGGATCAAATCATGTTGTCGAATAATCCAATATTAACAAAAATAAAAAATACACATGGCTTTAGAATTATAAAATAAAAAAGTTGATTAAAATCCAGAGGAGCAGATTCGATACTTACTTATTAGTTAGGTCATTTGTTCTGTCAGATTTTTCTCATTTTTATCATTACCATTATTTCATTGCCTTAACTTTAATTATGAATCCTATGTGTAATGTGCAAACACAAATTATTATCAATCCTACTCAGCAAATACATTTTTATTTTTATTTTTTTGTAGTCAGTCTTATATAATAGTATTAAAAAATCTAGAAAAATTCAAAGTTTGGCTATTAAGATTGACTCATTTTTTAAAAAAAAATTAGTTAAATAATGATCTTAATAAATTTGACTTTTAAATGAGGAAATAAAATCAGAAAAATTATATACAAAACGCAAAGAGTCTAACCTGGCATACTTCTTCACTTTTATTTCTCTCTCTCGTTTGTTTCTGTGATTTCTCGTGAAATTTTCTCGGAGATTTTCTCGGGAAAAAACAAGGTTCTAGACTGAGACACGTCATCTCCAATTTCGTTGCGAGAGAGAAAGAGATCTGAACGAGTCTTATGGGAACGCTTCAGTCATGGAGAAAAGCTTATGGAGCCCTAAAAGATACCACCAAAGTTGGCCTTGTCCGAGTCAACAGTGATTACGCTGTACGCGTTTTCCGATTTCTCAATTTCTTAATCCATTTTCTATTTGTTTAATCACTGATAGATTCTGATTTTGGTTTTGTGGAATTCTTCTTAGGATTTAGATGTTGCCATTGTTAAAGCTACTAATCATGTTGAGTGTCCTCCTAAAGATCGTCATCTCAGAAGTGAGTGATTCATTTTTCAGTTGTTTTCTTCGTAGATCTGATTTTATTGTTCATTTCTGAATGATTTTCTTCTATTGGTTTCAGAAATCTTCGCTGCAACATCAGTTACTCGTGCTCGAGCAGATGTTGCTTATTGTATTCACGCTCTTTCACGGCGTTTACATAAAACCAGAAATTGGACGGTACTGATTACTTTCTCTTTGTTAATAACTTCGATCGGATTAAGTTTTGTTTCCCGATGATATGATTAATTGCGTTTGGTAAAAGCTATTTTGAAGTTGAAGCTATTTCATGAACTGATCGTTTTATCTCTGTTCTCTATCGCTTTTAATAGGTTGCATTGAAAACACTAATTGTTATTCACCGGCTTCTGAGAGAAGGAGATCCAACATTTAGAGAGGAACTATTGAATTTTTCACAGCGAGGGAGAATTCTACAACTATCTAATTTCAAGGATGATTCAAGTCCTATTGGTAAGTTAATTTGTATCATTAGTGGGAATATGTGTTAGAAGCAATGGAGGCTCCTGTAATGTGTTAATGTTAATTGGAAGCTTATTTGTTTCTTTTACAGCCTGGGATTGTTCAGCTTGGGTACGTACGTATGCGTTATTCCTTGAGGAACGGCTTGAATGCTTTAGAGTTTTAAAGTACGATGCTGAGTCAGAACGTCTTTCAAAAGCTGTCCCAGGACAGGAGAAGGTATCAATTGTTCTTTTATTCTTTTTTGTGTTCATATGTCTTATTTTCTTTTCTGATTGTTCCGGTTTTGTGTATGGTCAGGGGTACTGTAGAACCAGGAATTTAGATAGTGAAGAACTCTTGGAGCAAATGCCAGCTTTGCAACAGCTTCTGTATCGTCTCATCGGTTGCAAGGTAATTTTCTGATGCGATTTGTTCTGTTGTTGATAGTTTGTGGCTGCACTTACTGATCAACGTACTGTCTTGCCCCTTTGTTTTATTTTCCAGCCAGAAGGCGCGGCTAGCCACAGTCATGTTATACAATATGCACTTGCCTTGGTATGTGATAAGATCCCTGGTCCTATAATTAACATTTCCGCAACTTGATGCGAGTTTGGCTCTGCAATAGAAATCTGTTCTATCAAATTCTGTTAACTTCTTTGTGATCATATGATAGGTATTGAAAGAGAGTTTTAATGTCTATTGTGTTATTAATGATGGAATCATCAATCTCATTGACAAGGTAGGTCTACTTTCTCATTTTTCGTTTTTGCCATCGTAGCTATTATGTCTCTCTATAGTCATTCCTTTTTCTCTGCTCATTTTTTTTTCCTATATTGCAGTTCTTTGAAATGCCAAAACATGAAGCCATCAATTCCCTTGAGATATACAAGCGTACGGTTCAGCAGGTAATGTTGTTAGACTAGACTATTTTTGTCAGTATATATTTCACTTGTCTAGAAACACATTTTTTTTGTAACAAGGTATAACATGTGTTTACAGGCACGTAGCCTTACTGATTTTTATGACGCCTGCAAAGGATTGGAACTTGCAAGGAATTTTCAGTTTCCTCCTCTAAAAGAGGTACCAATTAAGCACACATTTTGCTAAATTAAACTGATAACCATTGCTTGTATATGTTACTTGATACATTATTTTTGTTTTCTGCAGCCTCCACAATCATTTTTGGCGACAATGGAGGAGTATATTAAAGAAGCACCACGTGTTGTCGATGTCCCAGCTGAGCCACTGGTACACATTCTCTGATAGTAGTTCTTTAATTTCTTTTTGTTGTTTTTAGCGTATTCTATTCTACGTCCTTTGTGCTAATGAAGTTTTCTACATTCAGCTTCTAACATATAGGCCAGATGATGGACTGCCTGCTGAGGATACAGAAGTGTCGTATGAAGAACGAGAAGTGTTACCTTCAGATGATGTTGTTGCATCTGAAGAGACAGAACCTTCTCCCCCACCTCCTCCTTCAGTCAACTCTCAGAACTTGATCGATACAGATGATCTACTGGTAAATCTTATAAGGATCACTTCATGATTGCTGATTACGTTTTGCTTCCTATTGTGATTCTTTGGTCTCAGGTTCTCTTTGTTCGATATTTCCCCACAGGGTTTGAACTCTGATGCTCCTAATGCAACTGCGATCGAAGACCAAAATGCACTCGCTTTAGCCATTGTTCCAACTGATGGTGAGCATCTCGTTGGACCCATTAACGTGTCCACTAATATGGATATCGTGTTTATTTGTTTTTCCACTTTTGCTCATTCGTTTCTTATCTTTTTCTCTAGTTTTAGGTAATCCTCCAACGCCTCGTTTTGGTAAAACAAATGATTACGACCCTTCAGGATGGGAGCTTGCCTTGGTGACAACACCCAGCAGCGATATCTCTGCAACCACAGAGAGGAAATTGGTAGGCAATATTTTCTTTTTCTTACATATTGCCATAGTAGATCACAAATATCAACACTAGTTAGTAGTTTCTGGCTTGAAATTTGGCAGAAAAATTGGAACTTCGAATAGAATTCTCGAAAACTATTGAGGAGCATAGGAATCATAACTAGAGATTACAATGAAAGAGTCGTCATAAATGAGACGGTGAAGTTCATTGTTGGTTTAGGTATATTATATAGGAGAATAGTGTGGAACCTAACCTGGTAAAAACCATTGATTTTGTGTTTTAAAATTATTTAGGCTGGAGGCTTAGACACACTTACACTGAGCAGTCTATACGATGATGGAGCCTACATAGCTTCCCAACGTCCGGTCTATGGTGCTCCAGCCCCAAATCCTTTTGGTGGCCATGATCCTTTTGCAATGTCGAATGGCGCTCAACAATCTCAGCATCAAGCTGTGAACAACCCTTTCGGTTCATACCAGCCAACGTTTCAGCCTCAGCCTCAGTATCATCAGCCTCAACCTCAGCCTCAGCCTCCGACCAATAATAGTAATCCATTTGGTGATTTCGGGGATTTCCCGGTTAACCCGGTATCACAACAAGCAAATTCCACCGGGTTTGGTGATTTTGCGGTTAACCAACATAACAATCCGTTCCGCAGCACTGGCCTTCTTTAAACATATATGCATGTCTTCACGTTTGTATGTTGATTGTTTTTGGTGGCAAAGGAGGAAGAGAATTGGTTTTATTTGTGAGTAATAGAACCAACATTTATTGGTTTGATCTCTGTTTTTCTACGCCTGTAGAATGATTTATATAACTGGGATATATATATATATGCATATATGAGTTAGTCCTCCTCACTCCTTTTATTTGATTTAATTCTTACAAATATATAAATTATCTTCTATTTATGTAAATCAAAAGTTATTAGCTTATTTATTTTTCATTATAGAAGTCCATTGGTAACAAGGAGTTAAAGTGCAATTTCATATATTCGGGGCTACTTTAACCAGTTTGTCCACGGTCAAACAAGAACTGAAACCGATCAGAAAAAAATAATAGAACCTAAACCAAACTAGACAAAATATTTAAATGAGTCCTACAATTATGTACTCAAAAAATCGAACCCGAACTTGAACCGAAATCAAAGCAATAACCGAATGCATATCCGATTTATTTTTGTTAAATTTAAGTTTTTTTATACTTATTTATATTAATTTGTTACTATTTTTAAATTTATATATATAAATACCCGAATCTGAACCTGATCTATATCCGAACCAAATCCAAAAAGTACAAATAATTGAATCCGAATGGAAACCCAAAATACCCCGGGTAGCCGCAAACCATAGTCAAAGATTGACTTCTGTTTCCTGCACCATTGATAGTTGTACACGTGGTGATGTTTTATAAGGAATTATTTACCCAATTGTTTATTCCTTGAAAGGACGTTTGCGTAAATTCACCAAAAGTGTAAGAGTTATCTTATTCATCCACGTCAGCGATCCTGCAGAGATAATATTCTGATACTCTCAAAACCGTCAGATCATCTTCTCTATTCCTAAACCCTAACCGTCCGATCAACTTTTAGACTAAAACATTTTTTTTATATAAATGATAAAGAAAAACCATTATTATTTAAAAACCCTAAATCCATCAACACAGTTTCATTTCTTTCATAGCAACAGTACTCTCTCTTCTTCTTCTTCTTCCTCACTCTCTTTTTCCCTTCTCTGCAAATTCAAGTACGATGGAGAACGATTCTGATCCAATGGCGCAACAGTCACAGAATCTTCCCTTCTCTTTACCTCCGTATCCTCAGGTTAGAGCAGATCAGCATCTCAATTTTATAGCTATTCGATTCCAATCATGGATCTGAGATTTTGTTTCTGTTTGGATTGTAGATGATTATGGAAGCGATCGAAGCATCAACAGATTCGAATGGATGCAACAAAACAACAATCTCAAAACACATCGAATCAACTCAAATCACTTTACCTCCATCTCACTCAACGCTTCTTAACTATCATCTCAATCAGATGAAACAATCTGGAGAAATCGTTATGGTGAAGAACAATTACATGAAACCAAATCCAAATCCTGCGCCTAAACGTGGTCGTGGTCGTCCTCCTAAACCAAAACCTGAAGCCGATTTAGTCTCAGCTCCCTCAGCTTCCTCACCAAGACCTCGAGGTCGTCCTCCGAAATCAAAGGATTCACAATCAGAACTATCATCGATTCAAACAAATTCAAAACCGTCGAGTGTTACGGACAAACCACGAGGACGAGGAAGACCACCGAAGAAAGCGAAGATAGAATCAGAGACTGTAAAACCAGCTGAAGTACCAACGACTCAGCCTAACGGTGAACGTCGAGGTCGTGGAAGACCACCGAAAGTGAAACCAGTGATGGTTCCTGTTGGTTGTTGAGTAATCGTATAAGCTTTTAAATCTGGAAGTTGTTTTTATAAAAATGGTGTTAGTTTAATTTCATCGACTTTATGTGTTCGTGTTGTAACTTAGGTGTTGCGTAGAATGTAATTCGACTTTTCCATGTTCCTGTGTGTTATGTAAATTTTGGGCCTTAAATCATGACCCACTTTGTTAGGCCTTAGTGGCCCATTTTGTTGGGTTTTTGTATCTGGCCCAGTTACTTTCGCTTTTTTTTTTTGGGAAATTGGAACTAGTTTGGACCGATATCTGAACTTGAACCAAAACTGATCCTGAAAATAGAAGCCAAACCTAAATCGAATCTGACAAAATACTTGAATGAATTCTAAAATTATGTACCTGAAAAACCGAATCTGAATTTGAACAGGAACCGAATCAATAACCGAATAGATACTAGATTAACTTTTGTTAAATTTATACTTTTAAGATTTATTTCCTTTTAATTCTTTACTGTTTTGAGTATATATATATATATACAAATTCGAACTCGATCTATACTCGAACCAAACCCGAGAAATAGCAATATCCGAATGAGTTCTTAATTAATAGATCCAAAAACTCGAATCCGAAAAATCCGAATCGAACTCGAACCAAAACCCGGAAGGACTAATTTGAACAGTACAATTCTCGTGAGTAAAAAGACAGATGTTTTAAGTGTTGAGTTTGGAAGGACATGAGTGGGACCAATAAACACAACAAAAGTGTATGAAACTGATGAGCATACACAAATCTACATTGGTCTATTGAATCTGTGATATGTCCCACTTATTTCACGGGTCTGAGAAATGAAGAAAAACCACACCTAAACTTATAACCACTCCATATAATCATTCTCATCTTTATCTACTACATTATATTCATATGTAAACTTCACCATTATCATATTTGGTAAACTATACCATGAGTTATCCATAACTTTACCATACACCACATTATCGAATGGTCAACTATACTAAAATTATTAGTTTAGTCGAGTTCGTCACTTGCAGTGGCTGACGTGACATTTTTAATTACTGGCAGTTTCATAATTAACTTTTTGTTTACTCATAAAAAAGAGTAAAATAATATTTAAAAAATTTCAAAAACTATTATAGTAATTTTCATAACTTTTATCTATTTAAGTAAATTTTCATTAATTCTTACATATTTTATAAATCACCCTATTATATATCAGTTATATGGTATGCAATTTACCCTATATATTATTAATGTCATATTGTTATTTACCTTATTTTTTTATATATAAAAATTGGTTATGTTTCATTTATAACATAATTCTAACCAATAACTTAAATTTTATCATACGGAATTATAATACCTTACAACTATATAGATATTTCTTTTACATGTTAAAGTCACTATACTCGGATTTTATGGAATTTTTGAACTTTACGTATTAGAATTTGAAGTTTAAAGAATTTGGATTATAGATCGAACTTTATCGATTTAACTATCTATGTGTTAAAGTTTGTAACTGGATTTAAACGAAATATTTAACTTTTAGTTTTCACACACAACTATTAGTTATATATTTATAACTTAAAAACCCATTTTGTATTAGAAAACCAAAAATAAGTGACACTTAAATTAAACTTAAAACTCAAAAACTCGTCATGGTTGCATAGTCATGGAGCTCCATCGTTGGCATAAGTGTTAACAAGAGCAAGAGCATTACTCGTTAACCTTTTCACATTCTCTACTCGATCACAAACACTCGTTTTAATCCCTCCTCCTTCTTTCATCTCTTCAAATCCATCCGTACATGTATCTTCATCAGTTAATGCTGCACTCATCCATGTTTGAACATTACTCATTTGAAACCTAAACGTTTCCACTGACCTCCGAGTTGATGCAACTCCATTGTTGTTCATGTCACGTAGCTGTCTAAGAGACCCTCTCATCTCTTCAACTGCGTCTTTAACGTTAGAAACGCAGTCACGAATTGCTGCTGAAGCGGTTTTGTGTCCATCTCCGGTGGCGGCGACGACGGTGGAGCGTGAGAGTTTTGAGAGATAAGCAGCCGTGGATTTGGCTTGAGAGAGTGAAACTCCGATAGCAAGTTTGGCTAACCTCGCCGGACTATCTTGAACGGCAGAGGCGTAGCCAGCAAGTGAATTGAAACAGACGTCTGGATAGAGGGTTGTGTTGCAGCTAGTTCTAATGAAATCTAGATCGTTGGTTGTTTGTGAAGGGAAATGGACGGCTGAGATTGACCGGAAAATGAAGAGAAAGGTGGCTAAAAGAAGAAACGACGTCGTAGGAGTTTGGCTAACCATTTTTTTTTTTGGGTTCTATCTTAACGTTTTAGAGGAGTGATTAGCGGTTTATGTAGACCTTTGGGAGATGAGTTTTATGTTACAATTTTACCCATATTTGTTGTGTGGATTTACTAGATTGCCACTAATCATTTTGTCTATATGTGTGAATTCACGGATTATGTTTTTGTGTGGTTATAACTTTTAAGTCTAATAAGAGGGTAAGAGCTATGTACTTTCACATTACGATGAGACCTTAAGACAAAACTAGTTTAACTTCTGAATACTCGTATCCAACAATAATGTACATTTAATATTGAATTACATTATCTAAAGTTTGCAACAACAGCAAGTGGTTTTTAGTCTAGTGATAGACGGTAAGTCCATTAAATGGCAGACGCACTTATATGTTCAGAGATTGAGTACCACCGCTTATATTACATGGGAATTTAGCTAATGGACTAGTCATTGTAATCTAATATTAACAAGTGGTCGGTAGTTCAATGATAGGCGATAAATCTACTAAATAGCAGGTGCACTTTGTTAATAGATCAGTTAGCCTAATATTAACCAAAAAAAAGTTTGCAACAAAAAAAATATATTATAATCAAATAATTACATTATTTTGTTTTTTAAAATGGAAACTCTCCTCTAGATGATTTCTTATATGATCACTCTACAAATGTTTGAGGTGGATTTCGCTACAAATTGTGCAGAAGTTCTAAAAATAGTATCAACTCTAACAGATTATCATGCATTCATTCATTCTCGTACTTTCAAAATTTTGAAAGATTAAAGAGTTTAATTTCCATCTTTTATATCTGTCCGATTCTACTATTGAATCATAAAACTGATTTCCTTATTTGTAATATTTTGATGATTGACTCTTGATTCTTCATTTTTGAACTATGTACCATCACATTGGTTTCAATTTTTTATCTTAATGAAAGTCTTAAGTTGACAAAAGTTGCAACAAATTATACATTTTTTTGTCAATGACAATATTAATATAGGTCATAAAGGCCGGTTCATTAGCTAAATTTCAATATAAATTTTGTAGGCGATAAGACTCGATCACTGATTATGCATGTACACCCGCCTTTAGTGGACTTACCACTAAACACTAAACTAAAAGCCATTTGCGCATTTTTTTTGTTTAACTTAAAAGTTTTACAATTACGTCTATGGTACTTAAGCTAGGTAGTGAATAGAAACATTGAGTAAAAACCTTAATATATATTCAAATGGGAGCCACAAATTAAAGTTAGAGGATTCCATGGAGATTCGCCTACCTTCTTTAATTTTGCGATTGTGAAATGGTATTTTCATCTGCCGTACCAAAGTTATACGTTAGAGAAATATTCTGTCACGCAATACACATGAACACCATTCATCTCCCAAATATGATTTTTATATGCTATGTACGTTTCACTAAAAATATAAATGAATATAAAATAATAGACGTTATAAAAGGATCATATTTTGTTTCATATATAACAATTTCTTTTCTTTCTTTGGGCCCTAATCTATGTATGCAACCACTTGATAACCAAGTAGAGTAACCAAAAGCATAACCATAATTAAATTATGGTATAACTTTGATCTACTAAACCATTTGCATACTAGCTATAGGAGTTGAAATACCATAATCATCATGGATTGGTAAGAGATGATCAAATTGGAAATAAATGGTAATGGAAATAGACCAACTATGCTTTTTAAGGAGACATATGAAACTCCACACAATGTTACTTTTGTGGAAAGCATTAACTTAGGGTTATAGTGGGGAGGTAGCCGACTTATTCTTGCGTAAGAATTATTGTACAAATTTTTTTTTCTCAACAAGTAAAACAAAAACTTAATCTATAATACAAACATATCTCCTAAACTTCAAACAATATTGTATGGTCATGCGGTTCTCTAAAATCAAATTCTATGTTTTTTTTCAACAATTGATCGAAAAGATATCATCCATAGTCAATCTCTCAAACTTTTAAACTCTAAACAATAATAACGTGTAATGGCAAATCCAAGAATTTTTTTAACCTGGATCATAGTATAAACTAAATAAGAGCTAATATCATTTGCTATGAAACATAAAACATCTTATTTCATAAATAATAAGTGGCATGGTAAATACTATATAAAACTACAGTCGATAATATAATGTATTAAAATAGTTGAGTTCTTTTAAGTATGGCAGTTAGGATTATCTAACTAAAAACTTTGATATCAAGGGTCTGAGCTCTTTCCACTCTATATAGTATAATTTTTTTTGTCACTCACTCCATATAGTAGATTATAAAAAATTTTAGGATATGAATTTTAAGCTATAGATATAATTTTGTCGATCTAATTATTTTTTTCGTCAAGTTGTCATACACTTGTTAACAAAAACATATGTGTATTAACTTGGTCAATTTCAAATGAGGCAATATTGTGTATTTATGAGTGTCCCTTTAGGTTGCTTGTTGATATGTAGATTTTTCAACAAACTAAAGTTATTAGATTTTAATTAATTAAATAGGTGTCAAAATAATAAAAGAAACTGAATTTGATTTTAATAAAACATAAGTTCTCAATATAATTTTTTTTTTCAAAATTTAAGGGGATTCAATTGAACAATTTTCCTCAACTTAGGTTTGACAATGATCACGTGGGAGTGAATTCTTAGAGTCGAAATGAGATAAGAAAGAGTGGAAGATAATATATGTAACACTCAACTATTTGACCAAATACACTATTTTTACTGAATTAACCAGAGTTGATTTATTTCCAAAAATAATATTAATGGATAAATATTATTAGTTTGACCTTAGAAAGATTGTGAAGGAGGTAACGACTTGAGTTGTCTTGTTTTTAGAAGATGGCCATTAACATTAACTCTGATGATGCTCCTTTTTGGTTTTGATCACCTTTTCATGCATGAAACAATAAATATAATCAAGAAGACATAATCATGATTTCAATTTTTTATCAACTTTAACTTTGTAGAGATTCGTGGCGAGATTGGCTCAAAATCTTCACTCAATTACTAATAATATTAAGGACACAAAAAGATAGAGGCCACATGGAAATATTTATAAAGTTATTATAATGTAGCAAGTAAGAATCGAATCTGGTGCTAAGTCATTAGCTGAATCATTTTAACAACTTAGCAATTAACTAACAACCTTAATCAAACAAATTTTGAGATAAACCAATGTTGTTTTAGTCCTGTCTTGATGAATAACCAGTGTTTTAATGGTGCTTAAAAATCAAACATGTTTTAATGTCAAACAAAATAAAGTCAAAATGATAAATAGACAGGTAAGCTAAGCTATGATCGTATCTATTTCCAACGTTCAAACGCCGTGAATTATGGCAACATAAATCAATCAGGCTTGAGTTGTTTTTATTTTTTTACTTTTTCTCACCAATCATGCACGAGTTGTTAAAAGTTATGGTTTGGTTTTGAAACAAAACTTCTCATGCCAATTATGCAATTTTACTTTATCTTTTTTACATTATTTTCATATATATATATTCTATGCTTCTCTTGCATTTTATCACATTTCACAGAAGAGTTATTTTAAAATTATAATTTACTGTCGAAGACTAGTAGATTAGTGGCAATACTCTTTCTATAAATTCTCAAACATCATGGATCGAATTTTTTACCTGTGGTAGTAGGAACAAGATTAAAAGCCATTCAGCAGTTGACCAAAAAAAAATTGCAATTTACTTTTGACTAAAATGAAAAACATTGTTATTCTCGAATCAAAATTATTCACATGAAATCTCAAAAATCACTAATTGTAATTAAATAAATAAATTTAAAGTTAAAAAACTGTTTACAAATTTGTGTGAAAAATGTCATAATAATTTTTCTTGAGAAATTATAGGGCTTTCATATAACACATTCGCTCAAAATGACAGATGATACATATTATTATAATCTATGTCTATTGGCCTGGAATCATGATATGGATTTTGTATTCAAAATCAATCGACAATAAATAAATAAATATCAACTTCTGATATTGGATAAATCTAACAAACACAATGAAAAATATGATCAACCAACATTTATCAAATTTAACTATCCTGTAATATTATATTTGAAAAAATAAAATTTAAAACTCATTTGCTGAACACAAAAATATTGTTTCGATAAACCAAATCTCAAATATTTCTGAAAAAAGTACTGTGATTGGTTAACAAATAGATATAAAGCCTTCTAAAAATAACATTTCACATTATTTTTGATAACTTGTAAGAAGTTATAGATTTTGCATGTTTTTACTAAATAACTAATTTTCTTGCAAATTCGTGGGTTATAACCTTGAAAAATAATATTTTATGTCATTTTTGATTACTTGTAAGAAATTATAGATTTTGCATTTTTTTACTAAATACCTCATTTTCTTGAAAATATGTGGGTTATAACCTTCTAAAAATAATTTTTCATGTCATATTTGATATTTTTATGAAATTATAGATTTCATATGTTTTGGAAAAATAACTCATTTTTCTACAAATTTGTGAGTTATTGCCTACTTTTTTGTCAACGGCAATATCAATATGGACCACAACGGCCGGCCCATTAGCCAAATTAAATCTTGTAGGTGATGGGACTCGATCCCTGGTGCATGTGCGTCTGTCTTTAGTGGACTTACTACCAGCCACTAGACTAAAGGCCACTTGCTAAGTTATTGCCTTCTAAAAATATCATTTCACATCATTTTTATTACTTGTAATAGAGTATAGATTTTGAATGTTTTTACTAAATAACTCATTTTCTTGTAAATTCGTGGGTTATAACTTTCTAAAAATAATATTTTATGTCATTTTCGATATTTTTAATGATTTAAAAGATTTTACATCTTGGAAAAATAACTCACTTTCTACAAATTTGTGAGTTATAGCCTTCTAAACATAACATTTCACATCATTTTTGACAACTTATAGGAGATTATAGAGTTTGCATGTTTTTACTAAATACTCATTTTCTTTCAAATTCGTAGATTAAAACCTTCTAAAAATAGTATCTCATGTCATTTTTGATATATCTATGACTTTATAAATTTTACATGTTTTGGAAAAATAACTCATTTTTTTACAAATTTATGAGTTATAGCCTTTTAAAAATAATATTTCACATCATTTTTTATTACTTGTACGGATTAAAGATTTTGCATATTTTTACTAAATAACTCATTTTCTTGCAATTTCATGGGTTATAACCTTCTAAAAATAATATTTCATGTCATTTTTGATATTTTTATGATTTTATAGTTTTTACATGTTTTGGAAAAATAACTCATTTTTCTGCAAATTTGTGAGTTATAGCCTTTTAAAAATAATATTTCACATCATTTTTATTATATGTAGGAGATTATAGAGTTTGCATGTTTTTACTAAATAACTCATTTTCTTATAAATTCGTGGGTTATAACCTTCTAAAAATAATATTTTATGTCATGTTTGATATTTTTATGATTTTATAGATTTCATATGTTTTGGAAAAATAACTTATTTGTCTACAAATTTGTGAGTAATAGCCTTCTAAAAATAATATTTTACATCATTT